>JAGKTI010010071.1:0-29316 GCA_018397915.1 Birgus latro
ATATATATATATATGTACACCACTATATCACATAGAATTTACTTCAGGATTCTCTTCTGTCGTCGTGCTGTTATATAGAATTTTATTCAGAATTCTTTTGTTTTGTTTTGTTGTTATACAGAATATAATTCAGGATTCCCTTCTTTTGTTCTTGCTGTTATTGTTGTTACGTTGCTATAGCGGGACCGACCGGTCCAGTGCACTGATGCACCGAGCAGCAAGGATGAAGCAAGAACCGTTTTGTCAGGGGTCAGATACTGTATACTTCGCTACACCAGGACATCAACGCTGAAAGCATAATATTTTCGGGACACCTATAAAAGACAGAACAGGGCCGTAGCCACTGAGCTCTATAACATGGATTTTTTTTTAGGGGGGGGATTTTTAATAGGGAGAAATTAATAATTCCCCGAGCTAAAGCTTGATACATCATAAAGCCCAGCTAGGTGACGGGAGAACGCTACTTCTCCCAGCAGGGCAGCTACCACTGAGCTCTATAATATGGAGAGGCTTTCTCATGGGTAACAC
Source organism: Birgus latro (assembly GCA_018397915.1). Lineage (NCBI taxonomy): Eukaryota > Metazoa > Arthropoda > Malacostraca > Decapoda > Coenobitidae > Birgus > Birgus latro. Next base: position 529 of record JAGKTI010010071.1, read on the forward strand.
AGGGCGGCGCTGGTGTAGCGACAGACATGTTACACCACGCCTGCTGCCCACAGTTTTTGAACTGAGGTGTTCGTTGCGTTTATGAAAGCAGCCGATGATTCCGTTATATATAGTGCTATGATCAGCTGTGCAGCTTCTGGATGCAATAATGGGCACAGGAATTCATCAAAAAGAGATGGCATTACATTTCACAAGAAATATCTTGTTGCCAATTCAATAAGATTACTGCCCCCTAGGGATTAAAAAAGGGATTAAAGAATCCCCGAGCTAGACCTTACAATGAGATCATATAGCCCCGCTAGGCAACAGGAGGGCCCTACCCCTTCCGGCACGGCAGTCCAGGACGCGGATCGAACTCGCGACCCCTCAGTCCCGAGCTCGATGCTCTACCTCTGAGCCACAGTGCCCCCTTCCCCCTGGGGAGGGGCGGGAAGATTCTTCCCCAGTATCGATCCTGCATGACTGAGGCGACTAAAAGGGGCCCATTTATCTCCAGTCTTTCTCTCTATGTCCTTGTCTCTTCTGTTCACACTCTCTTGACTATTTTTCGTGTTTCTTTCGGCCTTTATCGATCTGGACATTCGGTTTCATGGCATGGATAGTCTAAGAACTTCCCACACCAATTCAACACCATTACTTCGACCTAAAACGGCTTTAACATCACTATCATTTCAACGTTCATACCACACTAATCCCTTTCTGCCATTACCTTTCTCTGCCTTAGTGCCATAAAGGGTAACTTCTGCACTGCAGCAATGGCGGTATTTTATACCCAGTGGCTAAATGAACCCGATATAATTCGTTGAACTAGGCAGAAAAAAAAATCATAATCCATATATGTTTTTGTATCAGAAGCGATGAGTGTATCTTTATCAATAACCACTGTTTAGTGGATATAAAGAATTTGAATTTGAGTACTGGTGTTCCAATATGGCCGCCAAAATCACACGCTCGCGGCGGAGATAGCCTCTCCATAGTATGGAGCTCAGTGGCAGCTACCCGGGCGGGGGGCTAGCTCTCGACTCTTTGGTCTCGAGTCAGACGCCCTACCACTAAGCCACCCTGCCCTCCCCCCCCTTTATAACATGGAGGTGCTGTCTCATGGGCTGCGCGGCGCCACAAATATGCCACTTGTACTTGGCTTTCTGTAGGGGGTAACGATCGGAGCCTCTCGCCCTTTGTTTACAAACGGCAAATGGTCATTCCGGCTTCTCGTATCATTCGCCTCAATGCTTTTATGTCAAGCGTGAGACAGTAGTAAATTTTAATAGAAATTCAGTTTCCCTAATAGGGCAATTGATCAGTGGAATGCACTACCGAATGAAGTAGTGTGTGGCAAAACAATTCATAATTTCAAGGATATGTATGATAATAATGGTTTAATACACGGGGCAGTACGAACTTGACTCATTCCTGTAAAGATACAATTGGGTAAGACCAATTAGATGAGAACAAAGCTACAGCAATTCTCACGCCTAAGAGATTAGATAATTCGTCCCTATATGATTAATTATAACTATGATTATCCAACCTAACTCATTCATACCTTAGAAATTCAAGTTTTTACTGCTACCCACCTAACCTTATTTAATTTAAAGGCGGAAACTACCCGAGAAAGCTCTGAGACGAATGATACGAGAAGCCGGAATGACCATTTGCGGTTTGTAAACAAAGGGCGAGAGGCTCCGATCATGTTACCCCTACAGAGAGCCAAGTACAAATGGCATATTTGTGGCGGCATCTGGCAATCCCGCGCATGCGCCGTAGGGGGCGGACAGGGGGACAGATTCTAACGCCACATCGGTCTAGAAAAGAACCCCAGATCAGTCCCTCGTGATCAAAGGACAAAATATTTAGATGCATGCTTTTTATGGGTGAATTTGATTCAATAAGCCATATACTGTTTACTCCATGCTTGAAATGCCCACCCCGACGGAGGGGTGTCGCAACACCCACCCCATGGAGGGACGACAGTGAAGAAGCAACACCTACCCCAGCAGGAGACCACCGGGTGGCATACAGGGCGTGCATAGGCCCAGGGCTAGATGGGCTTAAGTTCCAGACTCCCTTGCATCCCTCTCGCCCTCAACCAACATCCCAACGTGAATGCAGTCCTAGCCATCTACTCTCCAGCCGGGCCAGCCCAACTTAAAAAAAAAAAAAAAAAAAGCCCACGCCAGGTTTAGACTGCTCTTTGGTTGCAATCCCCTGCAAGACCGCAACATAGGCCACCATCCGTGTCGGGAAGGGAGAGCAGGCCACTGTCCGCTCTTCTGCACCCACCTCTGGGGACAGCACCGCAACAGAGTCCACTGTCTGTGTCGGGGAGAGCAGGCCACCGTCCGCTCTCCGGCTACAACCCCCTGCAGGCCCGCAACACAAGCCACCATCCGTGTCGGGAAGGGAGAGTAGGCCACCGTCCACTCTCCGGCTGCAGCCACTCCTGGGGACAGCACCGCGACACAGGCCACCATCTGTGTCGGGAAGGCCACTGTCTGCTCTCCAGCTGTATACCCGGAGAAGGGCAGCACTGTGGTGAAGGCCACCGTCCTCACCGGGAAGGAAATTTTGGCCACTGTCCGTCCTTTGGCCGCCACCTCCACAGGGAGCAGGACCGCGACACAGGCCATCGTCAGTGTCGGGAAGCCACCGTCTTCTCTTTGCCTGTTGTCCCTGGGGTTAGAGGAAACGCTGAGTTGGCCACCAACCACACAGGGAAGGGAGAGCAGGCCACCATCCGATCTTCGTTCTCTGCCCCTAGGACTTTCCCTACAGAGGACGTCCCTGGCTCGGCCCACCACCACTCCTGTGGCCGAGCAGGACAACCTTCTCTCTCTCCCCACAGTGGCAGTCCCCTGGAGGAGTTACAGCTGGAGGAGTTCTGGTGAGGCCCCGTGACAAGCCTGGGAGTCCACGTCTTACAACCAGTGCCCCGACGACACCCCCTGCTGTCGGACTCCCGAAGGAAGGGTCGCCGCATGACACCCCTGATGGCAGCTCCACCCGCAGCATACTGCAGCCCTCGGACACCTAGGGGCGCCCCTGGACCCCGGGGCGCGACCTCCCTGCCGGCTGGAACTTCATCTCCAGGAGCGGGAGTAAACATGCGCGCCTGCTCGCCCTATTCGGCCCTAGCCTCGAGAGCCGAACTCCTTGATGAGGCCCCACCAGGAAAGGGCCCCCCCTCCAAGCCGCCCAGCAGTCCAGCCCAGATGACCCGGCCCCTGGCAGTAGTCCCGTGTCTCCTACAAGAGGACACTCTTGATGGGACTCCCTCACACCTGGCCGACGCCTGCGAGCAGCCCAAGGTTCACCAGCCCAGACCAGAGTTCCCTAGTCCTAATTGTGCCTTGTACCTGAATAGTGAATTGTGTGATATTGTATTTGTATCTTGTTCAGTGTTGTGGAACTAAAGGTAATATACGTGTGAGGTTGGTTGAGCCGAGTTTTTATGCCCTGTTCCTCTAGTTGTATGACTCGACCCAGTCTAGAAAAGAACCCCAGATCAGTCGCTGTGATCAAGGGACAAGGAGTTGACCCTTGAACACGCAGCATAACAATGCTGAATCTATTACATTTTAAATCTATTACAGAATATTTTATATTAATCTATTGAAATCCTACTCAGGAAGTAAAGTCTTTAAATTTAAAAAATAATATTAAAAATACAAGAGGTAGTACCATTAATCTAATTTGTCCACAGTTCTGTACAACTCTTTAAGAACAGTGTAGTCATAGTCTTTCAGACTTGTCATCAATGCCAGTAATTTACTAGTCTACAAAAAATGGACGAAACACAGCATACAGGTATGTATGTATACAGAATTTGAATGTCTTCACTGGTTTATCCATTTGCATGTATGAGTGCATCTAAGTACAGTGGAGCTGCTTAATCCGCAGCAATTGGAGACTGGTACCTACCTGTGGTTTACGATATCCACGTTTTACAAAGTTAAGAACAAATGGGAAAAAAAGATATTTAGTCTGGACCCTTGTGGAACCCCCCTACACCTAACTAGCCAACAACAAACACAATCTTAAAAATATTCAATGCATGTATTTAATGGAAATAAACAATAATTAAGAGGAAATAAACAATAATTAAAAGGAAATAAAGAACAATTAAGGGTCGAACGTCGCCTTGGGGGGTTGCGGTCGTCCATAACAGAGACCAGGGAGAGGTAACCTTGACCAAAAAAAAAAAAAAAAAAAAAAAAAAAAAAAAAGCCAGGCAGCGCTCAGAACTCACGGGGAACACACGTAGCTGGCGGTTGCAGGACGGGAGGTAAACAAAACATGGCAGCTGTAGTAGTGTGCACACTTGCCACCAGGGCTGGGCTGTGATTGGCTGCTGGGTCCAGGTTGTCTGTGACTGGCTAGCAGCCGCGGAATATATCATGGGTGCCCGGATATTATAAATCTCCTCGGAAATGAGCCACTTTGGAACCTAGGAACCACGTTTTTTTTTTTTTTAAATTTTCTGTGGAATAAAAAAAGTAAGGACTGGTTGGGCAAAGTACAGCAGATTACAAATTTGCGGCTTACAGATAAGCAAATTAGGCGACTCCCCTCATAGGCGGCCCTCCACATTCACGGGGGCTAGGGGGCACAGACCCCCGCAAGTGTGGAGAAGGGAGAAAAAGTAAACAGATAGAGAGAACACTTTAATGAACTGTTGAACATAGAGAATGAGTGTAATGCAAGTATAAGTGGCTGGGGAATGGCAGGGAGGAGGGTTGTGAGAAGAGAGGAAGAAATCACCAGGATGGAAGTGGTGGAAGCAATGAAGAAAGTTAAAATGGGGAAAGCCCCAGGAATTGATGGAGTGGGTGGTGAAATGCTGAAGCATGGGGGAGAGATAGTAATAGAATGGATGTGGAAGATGTGCAGATTGGCCTGGGAGGAGGGTAGAGTCCCGGAGGACTGGAAGTCAGGTATAATTATTCCTCTGTACAAAGGAAAAGGGGAAAAAGCAGTGTGTGGTAATCATAGGGGCATTTGCCTTCTCAGTGTAATAGGAAAAGTATATGGTAGGATACTTATTGACAGAGTTAGGGAAATTACTGAGGAATTAGTTGGAGAAGAACAAGGAGGTTTTAGGAAGGGAAGAGGTTGTGTAGACCAGATATTCATTCTTAGATCCTTAGTGGAAAAGTTTCTAGAGAAGAGCAAGAAGTTGTATGCAGCCTTCATGGATCTGGAGAAAGCATATGACAGGGTGGATAGACAAGGTTTGTGGAAGGTATTAAGAATATATGGAGTGGATGGGAAGTTGTTGAAGGCAGTGAAGAGTATGTACGAGGGTGCTAAGGCTGCAGAGCGTGTGGATGGCAAACTGAGTGAATCTTTCCATTTGAAGGTTGGATTGAAACAAAGATGTGTCATGTCTCCATGGTTGTTCAATCTGTATATGGATGGGGTTATAAAAACGATACAAGGTCGGGCAGTGGATGTTGGAGTGGCGCCCTAGCGAGCAAGAGGGCAGTGTTTGGAAACTCCCTGTACTGTTGTTTGCAGATGATACTGTACTGTTGAGCGAAGACGAAGGGGAGCTGCAAGGCTTGGTAGATGAGTTTGGGAGAGTGTGTAAGAAACGGAATCTAAAGGTGAATGTGGGGAAGAGTAAAGTGATGGTCCTCGAGAGAAGTGAAGCCAGTGAGTGTACAGTGAGATTGGATGAGAAGGATATGGAGAATGTGAGTGAATTTAAGTACTTGGGCAGCGTGATGAGTAAGGATGGAAGTCTGGAGGGTGAAGTGCTCGAAAGGGTGCAGCAGGGAAGGAAGGTTGCTGGTTCGTTGAAAGTAGTGATAAGAAACAGGGAGGTGAGCATGGAAATGAAAAAGTTTACTTTTTTTTTTTTTTATGTGTCCGACTCTGGGCATAGGCTTTACAGCCCAGCCGTCCTCATACACCTCTACATGTCACCACTTCGGCGCTAACACCCACCGTCCATATTGAATACATGCTAGGGCTGTCTCATACAGGACTGGTGTATTGGTATTAGCGGGGTTATTTTTACATGTCGGCGGGTATTCTGGTAGATCAGTAAAGCCTGATTTTAATGAAATTCAAATCCTTAAACTGTTCCCTGCCTCAGCGAGGATTCGAACCTGGGTCCCACGGGACTGCAAGCCAACTCTCTACCGATCATGACAGTATTGGGATACCAACTCTAACATATGGAAGTGATAATTGGACCCTGCTGGAAGGACAGAAGTCAAGAGTGAGAGCAGTGGAAATGAGTTATTTGAGAGAAGCATGTGGAGTCACATGGAGAGACAGACTAACAAATGAGGAAGTGAAGGAGCGTTGTGGTGTGCTTGAGGACGTGATGGGAAGCGTTAGGAGAAACACGTTAAGGTGGTTTGGGCATGTGGAGATGATGGAGAGTGAAAGATTGACGAGGAGAGTGTATGTGAGTGAGGTGGAGGGGGTGAGAGGGAGGAGGAGGCCGAGGATGAGATGGAGGGATGGAGTGGAGAGGTATATGAGAGAGGGGGGTGTGAGTTGGGAGCGTGGTAGTGAGTGACATGGAGGCGATTTGTTTGTGGCCACCCCGTTCGGGATTGAGGCGTCTGGCAATAGATAGATAGTTTGGTGCGCCCTCCCGTAAATGCCTTTACAGCCGCAAATCACCCCCTTTGAGCAAGTGTGCACATACTGTACCTAATAAACCATATCTGGGTCCTTCAGTAACAACCAACTGCACTTGTTACTTTTGAACACGTTAGGGCACAGTTATTGGGCACAATAACAAAATTACGGAAGGTTTGGCATAGCAGCGTAGAGGCAGCGAAGCAACACAGTGGCAGGACACAGACTGAGAAAGAGACAGAGGAGCGCGGTGGTTTCGTGCGAAATGACCCACAAGCGTCTGCATTGCTACATTTCATGGCCACGAATGGAATCTTGACCCCACAGTGGGGCAATCAGCGAATCTGCGAGACCCACGAAAGTTGATTCCGCGAATGTGGAGGGCAGCCTGTATACCATAATTTGTAGTTGTTTACATAAGGTATACCGGTATATGTATGTTGCCTGTACTAGTTACACTTATATCAAAAACTAAATTTTGTCTGTCAAAGAGCTTCGGCTTGACAAGCCGTGCCCTTATTATTCTGTATGATGCTTATTGTATAGATTATGTACTGTTAATGGCAACATCACTTACCTACTTGCTACTGGATCGGTTCTGCTCATCTTGCATGACAGGAGGATCTCAAAGAGGATGTTGGGCCAGTATAGCTCAGTGGTAATGCCTGTGTTTCATGGCTGTTGAGTTGGCAATTTGAGCCCACATCAGGGTAGTGTATTTCTGGTGAGAGATTAGCAGTCTCCATGGATCTCTCCTTGCCTTGCAGAACTATATGTTCCATTACTCCTGGCTTGGGGGATTCACCCTCGAGAAACATAGCACGTTAGGTAGAGAGATGAAATGGATAGAAAGAAATGAAGAGGAATGAGTTATGAAAATGCACTGGACTGAGGCTATCTGTAACAACATAAAAGCCACCAACTCTTAGCAAATAGGAAAGGTAAAAAAAAAAAGAAGTCACGGAGATCAAGAGATCTAACTTGGAAAGCTATGTTAGTACTCCCAGGAAGCATTCACTGCTGCTGGTGTAACTGGGTTGTACTGTACATTCAGGCTGACACCAAACGATTTTGTTCAAACAGATGAATTACTAAAGTCAAGGATGAAAACAGTCTCACATAACCATATCATCATAATCAGTGCAATGTGGAATACTATATTATTTACCATAAGCTAAAACAGACTATTTTGTTCTATTGAGTCAAAGGGTTAAATAACCTTCCTTGGATAGAAGAAAAAGCCATTACTTCTAAAGTAGAGCATAAAGAGTTACACCCAAGTAGTGGAGCACCTCTTCCATAGTACAGTACCGTAGTTGGCTTCTTCATTCAGAAGAGACTACGTCAGTATTGAAAAGATGCTGCTGCTGTGGCCACAGGTTCTTCAAGGTGTGAACCCGGCAGACTAGGAAACTTGCCACTTAAACAGGGTACTCCAAGAAATCTTCTGTTGAGGTTATGTTGAAGGACTATCTATGTTGTGAAAGCGAGGTGCATATGATGACTCCCAAAAATCTCTGTTGCACAGATGATAAAGGTTATTAAATAAGAACTCAAAGCACTCTTCCTGTCATATTGTTAAAGCATCACTGTATAAACAATAACAAAAAGATCAGAAATAATTCTTTACACCCTATATTGAATCCACAAAAATATTTGACCTATGGAGTCTAGACCACAATGGCTACTTAGGAACAGGAAATACAAACAAGAGTTTTATTCTGGCAGTCACACACACAAACTAAATATCCTTCCACTGCAGCAACTGGCTCAAGTCTCTCCTTGTGCATTCTCTGCTGACGTGGGCCGAGACACACATACAAACTTAGTATTGCTTCCCTCTCACAACTATTCTTTATTTTTAATGGAAAGACAAGATAAGCGTCCAAGTCAGGCCAAACCTGTTGTATCTTCCCAATAAAACAACTCTTCAGAAGTGGGCATAATCCTTCCACTTCATTTGGCCATGGCACTCTGATAGCAAGACATATGAAGATTATAGAATCTCCAGGATTCTAGTTCATTCTGCTAAAACAAACCCTAGTTACAAGGGGAACTATTCTTTTACAACGGTGCTGGAGAGAGACTCATTCATGTGGCACTGGTATAACCATGCAGCTCAACTACCAGTTATACAAGTGTCCCACAACCATTTCCCTATCCCCCAAAAGGTGGATGGTGGACTGTGGCAGAGGGGTTGTCTACTGGGTTCATGTTTAAGATAAACCTAGTGGTTCAATACTCCTTTACTGTAGAAAGGACAGAGTGCAAAAAGTACTGAAATTGCCACACCCCCTGTTCTTCTTGCAAGGGAAAAACTGTTATGACAGGGATCAATCATAAGTTTGTCTGTGAATCCCGGTGGTGTTCTCTCACAAATTCATCTTATGTTATACATCCTCACATCCAAGTTCCACTGAGGTGTTTGCTTAAAAGTATACAAGTTCATCAAAATACTCCAACACTGTAGTCAACATTAAATTGTGGGGAGCTGCAAACTCGGCATTAAATAAAATAATAAGAAGGAGAATGATCAGTGTAACAACAATCATTAAACATCATCTTCAACATCCAATGCTTCAATATATGGTAGGTTCAGTATGACTGTGCACCAGGATTTTGAAATATCTGACATTAAAGATCATGTTCAATATTGGTGACCTTTTCTTTTTACTACCAATAACTTTCAGACAGTTATAAAATTTGCTATTCTCTCTGTGCTGGACCATGTGCTACAGAAAAACTGCCCAGCATGCACAAACAGCCATAATCTACCAACAATATGAATGCTGGGACACAAATCATCATACAGTCACTGACAATATATTAAGGTAATCCCTTAATTTTTACCAAATGTTGTAAGTTTGATATGAGTTTCATGATTATCAAAATGCCATTTGCTTTCCTCAGCTGAATATGGTATTCTACAATCTCGCCAAATTCCAATATTTTGAATAAAAAAAAAAAAACTAAAATTACTGTCAGAGACTGTAAAACCATGAACAAAAGTTCAGCAACAATCCTCTGCCAGTATCCTAAATTGCAAAATCTTCATTCCTTCCCAAACAACAAAGTATCCTTCCATTTAAGTCTTTTGTTGGGTGCTTCATACTGCTATCACACACAAAAAAGTTCCTGTTACACATTCCACTGTAACAGCTAGCAGAGAAGTGTCACTGAGCTTCTACTCATAGCTGCACCTTAGCAACTTCCTCATCCTTCTCACATCAGCAGAAAACCAATCTCGAAAACATGACACTGTGTAGTCCATCCTAGGGAATGGAAGTACGAAACTCCCATCACAAATGACAGGTACAGTGCTTAGGGCTAGCAACAATGGTTTCTGGGTTAACTGGCATTTTCCTGGACAAAAATGCTTATATTGTGTTTATAACAATTCCATCATGACCAGCAAAAATGGATCACATCAGTTTCATTTTGGTTAGTCTTTCATTCATTTTCCACCACTCTGGCATGGGTCATTCTCATTTTACACCATCAGTGTCTTTAGCAACTTATGGTTTCAAGTATACTCTTTTCACTTAAACTTGGCCCAGATTTTCACCCTTTTGCATCTTATACACATGGCTGAGTGGCAGAAAAAGACAATACTACAGCTCTACATCCTTCCCATAGCACTTCCTCATGGCTGGCACCATATTCTAATGGTAATCTATTGGTATGTGTTAGCATTCACGATGAGGAGCAATTTTTAGGCCAAGTTAGAGTAAAAAGGGTATAATTAATTTTCTCAACACATACAACTGAAATGCTGAACACTTGACTTGGTTATGATTGTAAATTAACCCCTTGAAACTCCTGACACATTTTTCATATTATTCTACCTCCTTCCAGACCACTTTATAAAGCTTAGGTGAGACCTCTTACACTGATGGGGTAAATGAAAATTATCAGTGGTAAATGAAAATTATGTTTACATCCCAGTGCTAAAAATCTCTCAGGAACTTAATAAAACCATCTAATAGGAGCAAAAAGAAATAGAAAAGATGTCATCATAATGAAGGAGTTAAAACTGTGAAATACAGTAAGGTTTTGTCAGAACAGTTCCAAACAGGCTTTTCAGAAACACTTCTCATTTATATTAATGATTCTGATCTCTACTGGCAGTCTAGGCTCAAGTAGTAGTAATTGTAGCTGTAACCCCAGGAACATCTGAAACATGAACCTAGTGGACAACAAGTTGAAGATGCCCTTCTCCTGCAGTCCACCATCCTCCTTTGGGGGATAGGGAAGTAGTTGAAGGACATTTGTATAACCAGGCAGCCGAGTCCGGTTACATCGGTGCCACCACAAGAAGTTATCCCTCTCCAACACCAGTCTGGCTTCAAGAAAAATATTATTACATGGGACCATTTATGCAACACAAATATGATGCTAACTTAAATAATGAAATTTTAAGTTAGCAAAAATATGATAATGTCAGTACTGTAGGTTATTAATTATTCAGATTTGTTATGCATGTTTCCTGCTGAAGTTTTACATACCCATTCTTTAAGCTGAAAGCTTCTCAATAAAGTATACTGATGAAATATTATACGATCACACCCCACCCTATAATTGGCCTGGATAGTAATGATGACTGATGATGGTGATGATGATTACTGGTGATAATGATGATGATGATAAAATTTTTCTGAAATAAAACTACTCAGCTGAAAGACAGACATGATGCCAATATACTTGCCATGTGGTACCTACAAACTTATTTCTGTACTGTCAAGTGTCATACAATTAATACACTACACTCACAAAGAGCAAGACAAAGGTTATAAACATGTGGCACTGTGTGTTCATAACCTACATGGTCCTCACCACACTAATCTGTATTGGAAATGTGTAGTGTTTGCTTCAACATCCCCTCACTATATACTCACGTACAACCACCTCCACTACCATGAGTGACATATTGGAGCTTTCCATGACACAAGTGTATTTATTTATGTCTCACGTCTACTTTGTTGGACCCAGCCCATTATAGTGATCATACAACAGTAGACAAAAGGTGTAAACAAATCCACAGATCCACAGAAGACCCTCAACACACCACTCCCTGTGTACCTATAAGTGGAGGCATCTGTACAGATGAAATCAATAATCAGTATTCCCCACATAAAAGTCACTAACCTTCCACAGACTTCCCCATAATCTCTCCGTGAACTCACTTTCACTCTCATCCCTCGTCATTTTCAAATGAATGGACCTAGGCTATGGTGTTCCTGGAGAGGGATACCTTCTCATGGTGGAAATGATAAGACCAAGCAGCTTTTTTGGCTGGTTATATGAACATCCCTCAACTCACTCCCCATCACTACAAGGACAGTGGACTGCTGGAAAAGGGCAGCTTCTGCCAGCAGTCCACGGATCCACTGGGATCACACTTCAATTGCAATTGAGAATACAACTACTACTACTACAGTACTGGCCCATGGTTAATTCTGCCTTGAGGGATACTGATCATTGCTTCCAAGGTTACAGTCAAGAAAAGAACTTTTACTATTCCACTGCACATACTTTAAACTTTGGGTATGTCTGTCACTTTCCTCCCTGATGCAATAACAAAGAGAATCAACTACAGGCAGTAAAACATCCCAAAACTCTCTGAATTCAGGAATTTTAGCCAGCAGGGTAAAGTATATGATGTGAAATATTAGACAGAGAAACATCCCCAAACTCTCTAAACTTAGGAATACGTCAGCAAAGTAAAATCAAAAGCAGAAGAGGTAAAACTGGGGTAATGTAACGAAACCTGATGAATTTTTGGTGAAATTCGGTCAAATTTCGTCCTCAACTGTACACATTTCTCTCAACACCTGACATGCTTTGAACTTCAGAAGACAGTCTCCTCAATGTTACAGTGCTAGCAATTTAAACCCCACATACAAAACTAATACAGTAATTGTAAAAAGTAACAACTATGGAATAGTTAAGAACTTGTGGCCATGTTACCAAAACTGAGTTCACAGAGGTGTGAACAATCCAATACTGTAAATCTAGACCATTATTTATGAAATAGCTACAACAGATGTTGCTGGCCTGCATCTCACATTACAGTGTAGTCAGTAACGATACAGAAAGGTCTCGCATGTTCAATCATCATCACATGATTCATAAATCGCAGAACAAACTCCGAAATCCAATTTCCAAAATCTCCACTCTCCAAAATATTTTTTCATGCTACAGATGGGTGGTATGTCCTCACACAATCACTACATATATGAAGACAAAGTGCTTTTGTAGACATTTATATAAGCAAATGATATTTTAATAATGAATGGAACTTCAATTAGTGTGCTGTAGCAGATGCTTGGCTGAGGAGTGTAATTGTAAATGTGTACAAAGGAAAGGGTGATGCCCTGGAAAGGGGAAATTACAGAGGTATAAAGCTCTTAGATCAGATAATGAAAGTAATGGAGAGAGTTCTAGAAGGTATGATTAGAGAAAGAGTGAATATCGATGAGATGCAGTTTGGGTTTATGCCAGGCAGGGGGACCACTGATGCCATATCCATTGTTCGACAGCTTCAGGAAAAATATACTGGAAAGAAAAGGGATGTGTATTTTGTTTTTGTTGATTTGGAAAAGGCCTTTGACAGAGTCCCTAGAGAGGTGGTGAAGTGGGCAATGAGAAGGCTAGGGTTGGAAGAATGGCTGGTTAGGGTGGTTATGGCCATGTACATGGATGCTCGCACCCAGGTAAGAGTGAATGGAGCTTTGAGTGATGAGTTTTCCGTGAATGTTGGTGTGCATCAGGGGTCAGTTTTGAGTCCCTTGTTGTTTATCATGGTGCTTGAAGCCCTCTCACGTGACTTCAGAGATGGACTCCCATGGGAGATGTTGTATGCTGATGATTTGGTGTTGATTGCGGAGAATGAAAAGGAGGCGGAGGAAAGATTTAAGAAGTGGAGAGATGGTATGGGGTACAAGGGCTTAAGAGTAAATGCAGATAAAACAAAAGTGATGATATCTAGGGTTGGTGGCGGTACAATCAGAGGAGAGGGAGAGTGGCCATGTGCAGTTTGCCACAAGGGTGTGGGAAGTAATTCCATCTTGTGTAGTGTTTGTGATAAGTGGGTGCACAAGAGATGTAGTGGTATTAGAGGTAGACTGCGAGATGATGCTGATTTCATGTGTGCGGCGTGTCGGGGAGAGCAGGTGGAGATTGTTAGGCGTGAGAGGGTTGAACTTGCAGGTGATTCTCTTGAGTGTGTGGAGGAGTTTCGTTATTTGGGAGACATGTTATGTGCCGGAGGTGGGGCTGGAGTTAGCTCGGTTGCTAGGGTGAGAAGTGGTTGGAAGAAGTTCAGGGACCTGTTGCCTCTCCTGACATTGAGAGGACTCTCCTTATGTGCTAAGGGGTCTTTGTATGCAGCATGTGTTAGAAGTGTGATGCTGTTTGGTAGTGAGACCTGGGCAGTAAAGGAAGAGGATATTCGCAGGTTTAAACTTACAGAAATGACAATGATTAGGTGGATGTGCAGTGCGTCCCTGCGTGCAAGGCCTGGGGGGGCTGGGTTTACGATGGAAGAGTTGAGAGGTAGGATGGAACTGGAGTGTATTGGTGTTGTGATGAGATGTAGGCTGAGGTGGTTTGGACGTGTGGAGAGGATGGGGGATGATAATTGGGTACAGAGGGTGAGAGGTGTTAATACTGGGGGAGGGGTTGGGAGGGGTAGACCGAGAAAGACATGGGACGAGGTCATTAAGTGTGACTTAAGGGTTAAGGGACTGAACAGGGAGGCTGCCAGGGATCGAGCAGCGTGGAGAGCCGCCATTAGGTGACCAAGGCCGACGCATGCAAGCATGTTGGAGCCTTCAAAAACGAAACGAAATGAATACTTTACACTACTGATTACCTAATTTTCTCATTGTTATCATTACAATTCCACTTTCCAAAATTATGTGTCCATAAAAACTTTGGAACCAAGCACTTTGGATCTGAATTTGTACTGTCAAAATAGAGAGCTTGTCCTCACCTCTGTGTTCTAAATTTCACAAGACAGCCTTTAAAGCCATAAATGTATCATCAAGATCAGAAGATAACAGTTTAATATAATGACTGCCCATACAGCCATTGCACACTTTCATTTTTTGTATAATATTGCAGCCATTACTGTAATTTACTAAACTTAGGATGAACACACATTTCTGAACTTTACCAGATGATATATATTCAACACACAAATCAAGTTCTGCACACAAGCTCCTGTATCACATACTGTTTCATTCCACTAGACAGTTTGCTTTCATCTGAGAAAGATCCCTAGCTCTGGTCAGCTCATTTGATGGCCAAGTGTAATCAGACTGGAGGGTTGATTTGACAATACCTTTTTCACCTTCTTGGCTCAGATTTTTATCCTTTTGCAGGTTATTTCATATAACATACTGACACAACACAAAGATGATATGGCTTTACATCCCTTCCATAGTACTTCCTATCATTAGCATCATATTATGTTAATCTACTGTTATAACTCATCAGTGAGGATAATGAGATGGCAAATTTAGGCCAAGTTAGAGTAAAATGAGCATAGTAATCAATAACACGCATTCCTGCCTCATACTTAAGGCTTTTTACATTTCACAGACCCATGACCTAGTATTCAAGCTATGAGTGGCCCGGTTCCTTCAGGTCGAAACAAACCGAGTTTAACATCCATAATGTAACTCCTTCTGTACCAAGGCATCTTTTCCACTCTTGCTGCCACCAGATGTTCTTTTTATTTATTTAAATTTTTAATAACTTTATTGAGACATTTCATAGGCAATAGATAGATAGATAGTTGTAGCCTGTCTGAAATGTGGACCCAGTAGACTGTTGGCTGAAGTTCCCCTCCTTCAGTCCATCATCCTCTTTTGGGGGGACAGGGAGGGAACTGAGGGTCATCTGTATAACTGGGCAGGGGAACCACCTAGTGACACTGATGCCACCACGTGAAGGTGTCCCTCTCCAGCACCTGCAGGAGTCGGGAAGTCTTCACTAGCCCCTTCAGAATGATAATCTCCTTTACATTTTATTCTATCTGCCACCAGGTGATATTACTTAACTTTAAGGGAAAACATTTCATTTATCTATCTATAGCCAGATGCCTTAATCCCAGATGGGGTAATAAAGAATGAATCACCTCCACATCCCACTGTGCAGAGCTTAAATAATTTTCACAAACCCTTTTAAAATTGCCTTTTATATTAATTTTTGTAAACCTATACAGTGTAACTTATTTTTGTTGTACTTTATGATTTACTTTTGTTATCCTTTATCAGACACTATTGTTGGTCTTTATAAATTATTGTTGTTTGTTTTTATAACTCATTTTTCCTGCCCATCATAATTCATTTCTGTTGTCCCTTATAATTCATTTCTACTGTCCCATGTAATTTATTTTTGCTTCTCTTTATCATTTACCTTTGCTGCCACTAAACAGCTCATGATATAGGGGTTAGCACAAACACTGCAAAAATCAACTTGTAACACATCTGGCACTGAACATTATATCCATCCACTGACCTAGTTCATAACAAAGCTTCTGGGCTGAGATTTACACACAAGTTTACGATCCCTTTCATGTTGTAACCATTATTTGCTTTTGTAGAAAGGACAAGGAAAGGACTGCAGAATCTCTGATCTCTCACTTTCCCTCCAAAAACAAAACTTACGATCAATTCCCTCACACAGTAACTAGATTTATTTTTTTCAGAAAGAACAAGAGGCAAGCAATGATTTAAACCTGCCTTTTCCTTTTTCTAAAAAAAAAAAAAAAAAAAATCCTGGCAAAGGCATGGGATGGTCTATAAGTTTGTTAGTGAATACAAACCCTGCCCTGGTAAGAAAAATAATCACTGGAATGCTGCAAGTATTCTCCATAAAACAGGGTCCCCAAAACAGGAGCCCTGGCATATCACAGCACAGTTTGCCCTCACATGGTGCTGGAGAGGGACATCTTCATGTGGTGATGCCAATATAACCCAGCTGTGCAGCTGCCTGGTTATCCGAACTCCATCGGTTCCCTTCCCCTGGTATGTCACAGCACAGTTAGCTCTCATATGGTGCTGGAGAGAGACATCATGTGGTGATGCCAATATAACCTGGCAGAGCAGCTGCCTGGTTATCCAAACTCCCTTGGTTCCCTTTCCAATCTCCTAGAAGGGAAATTTCAACCTGCAGTTCATGGGGTTCACATTTCAGATGAACCTGGGGTTACAACTACTAACATTAGTAAGGAGACTTTCAGACTGGAATTGTTAGATACAGCCTTCATTTACCCTTTCACTATAAGAGATTTTCCCAAAAGAAAAAAGTCAGGTGACAAAGAATAAATAATAAAACCACCATATTCAAGGGATAGTAGTAGTAGGTGCAGTTGTTATTGTAGCTCAAGGTTCATCTAAAATGCTATGCAAGTGGACAGTGGGCTTAAGTTCCCCTTCTCCTGTAGTCCTTTTAGGGGATAGGGAGGAAGATGAGTAAAGTATCTAGGCAGTTCCTAGTTATATCACTGCCACCACATGAAGATGTCCCCCTTCTCAACCATGACAAGGAATTTCTGCCTATAACGTACTTTTTCTAACCTGATGAAGATCCCTAAACACTTGCAGCCCAGTTGATGGCCCAGCATTGTCAGACTGGTGGGTTGGTTTGCCTGGTAACAAATGGATTCAACAAAAGCTCACTGAAATTCACAAGACCACAACTTAGTACAGGTTGACATTCAAAAATCCAGCAACCTCCGGACTTGAGGAGTGCGGGATTTTTGAAAATGCCAGATTTTTTATGGTCATATATGCTGTATATATTTAACAGAAAATTACTACCTGTACAGTCCTTTAAAGAAAGAAAATTAAACACTAAATGAAAAGCAAATGAAATTTTAATGTTCACCAACTAAAATAAAATAGTTTTACAGAATGAAATTTTAATGTTCACCAACTAAATAAAATAGTTCTACAGAATGAAATTTTAATGTTCACCAACTAAATAAAATAGTTCTACAGAATTTTAATGTCGTATGTTCCACAAATGGTTCACACAGACACGCCGCTATTAAGTTTTTTAGCATTTTCACTTTCTCTGCGATCGACAACGCACGATGTTTACGTTTTACGCCACCTCATTTCTTTGCTGAATCCATAATGGGGCTATACAACAGCAAATAAATGATAAAATGAGAAGGAATGAGCAGGAATGCCTGTCAGCAGGTGAAAGTAAGACCCAACAGCTGATTCTGGAGTACAGCGCCATCAAAATGTAAACGATGCCTCCAGAAAACAGTGGCGCACCAACACGGTAAATTTGAAAATGCGCTCTGAAATCCATGCCAGAAATCTGAAGGAACTGGATTTTCGATGGCCGGATTTTTGAATGTCAACCTGTATTAAGTTGTGGGAGTGGCTTTGTTCAATCAGGAGAAAACAAATGGACTACAGTAGATCTGCGAGTGGCCCAGTACCATCAAGGAAAAATAAACTGATTATAGTAGCCCTAAAACTGCTCCATATCAACTGTGAGCTGCCTATGATGGTCAATGTGTTTTTACTACTGAGTAGCCATACAGACTCCATGTCAAAAATCACTATGAAAACTTACCGACTAGCTGGCCCCCTTCAGCCTGAAGACATGATTCCTTTTTTTTTTTTTTACTCTTGCTAATACCTGATAATTTTATTCCTCAGCTTGAGAGTAACCCTGAAATAAGAGGACTGTGGTAGGAATAATAGTTGTAGCTCCAGGTTCATTTGAAATGTGAATCCAATGGACTGCAGGCTGAAGCTTCTCTTCACCTGCAGTCTACCATCCTCCTAATGAGAGACATGGAGGGTACTGAGGGATGTTTATATAACTGGACAGTGGAGCTGCCCAGTCACACTGGTGCCACCACATGAAGGTGTCCTTCTTCATCAGGAAGTGAACTCATGAATGTCACTGCTACCCTTCTTCTTGGGGGGGGGGGGGATCCTATAGTTAATAAAAATCATCTGGTAGTGGCAAGAACAAAATATAAAATGTTATCCGACTGAAGGGGTTGGTGGGGGATATACTGTAATCCAAACCAGTAAAAAAAATGTAACCTCACAGCTACATCAAGAAAACCGTCCATATCTCGTACTGTTTATGTGGGGTTTCTGGTCGGACTGAAAACTGGTATCTCAACTGAATACTGGAAATTTGTATTTAAAAATTTTTCCTCCCTGAACATTAACTATCCCAATCAGGTTACCACAATACAAGCAACTGCCCAAGTTTGGCTTCCATAACACATGCTATGCCTAAATAAACTCATGGGCTGTATTCTAGGTGACACAGGAGTCTTCATTCCATCTCTTCCTTAGTGATTTATTGTACATAATCTATTACACCTTAACACTGTCTTCATCACTGTATTTATAGCCTTGTTCTGTATAATCTTCACTGTCTTTATTACCAGGTACTATATTTACATCCTTGTTCTGCATATTCTGTTACATCTTAACATGGTCTTTATTGCTGTATTTATATCCTTTTACACTGACATATTTGCATCAACAATATCATCCTCATCCAGACCCCCTTTCCCATCCTACAGTGGGGTGAAACAGGGTTCAGAGAGCCAGAAAAAACTTGAAAGAATGGGATAATAAAGGTTTGTCTAACCGAACGGGCCACACTCCCATTCACGGATCTGGAATCCTGGCCCCACCACATACTGTAGGCACAACCTATTCTACATATAGCTTTAAATCCACCTAGCTAAGCATGGAACAAGTTATACCTATCCAATGGTGCCAGGATTCCAGTGGCTTGAATGGTGAGTGAGCAGAGGATACTGAACTGTAATGCGCAGAAACATCACTTAATGGAAGAGATGTGTTAATATCTCCTAGGCCACTTAAAATACAACCCATATTTCATTCTACATACCAATCTGAGTGGGTGTCTTTTATTTTCAACAGCATGTTTATATACAGTACATATATCCCACTGAAATAAGAATGTCAACACTTATTCATCAATTTCATTACAACATCTTATAACAGACACTTCCACTTGCATTTATATAAAATTTCATAAACTCCGCAATTCTACGTTCTCATAATTAACAGATTTATTCTTGGGCCTGTACTCTCAAAAACTCAGGAAGCTTACTAGCACTTTCTTCTTAATGATTTATTTTACATCTTATCCATCCATCATCCAATCCTATGTCGCCCCACCGAGGAGCATAGGAGCCCGGGACTAGGCAAGTTGGTCCTGACATTTAAGATAAGACTATACATCTATATTCTCGTGTTAATATCAATCTAATATCAACATGGTTTGCAATGATAAAATCAGAATATCAATGTACTAAATGAAGAAATAAACTATGATCCATTAACCCTGACTTGGCCTAGATTTTCCTCTTTTTACTGCTCATTTCACATAGCTTACTGAGGAAATGGGGCAATGCTTTGGCTCTACATCCTTTCCATTGCACTTCCTCATGACTATCATCATATTAATATGCAGTGGTATCCTATGTTACAACTCATCAATCAAGATGGAGAGTTGGCAATTTTGGGTCAAGTTAGTAAAAGGAGTATATTAAGAAAAAGATACTAGGGACCTTCCTTAACTGTAAAGAGTACAGGTCTTGATGTGAATACACTATCATCAAATCATTGTTCCCATAATAAGTGGACTTGGTCCTCTCTAATCTTCTCAGTTTATTAAATAAACTGCACAACTCTTGCTGCCAGTTGCCACGGAAAGCTTGCACACCCCAGTCACTAAGTGTATTAGAAAAACAGCCTGATACTTTCCGGTAATTATTGCGCTCAGCTTAGGTATGAGTGAAGGCAAGTGCTGGGGTCTGGCAACTTAGACTAGACAATCTTTTCATTTAAAACTACTATTATACCTCACAGACACAATCATCAGCTCAACAGACACTCCTGAAACCTGAAGTAAGACAGTGGTGCCCGGAACAGTGAAAGTGTGGGACCACATGGCAACATGAGACATGGCACTCTCCTCGTATGGCAGCGAATGGGGAATGGCAGAGTGGCTACAACACCCAGAGACACACTCAGTAGCACACCCAGAGACACACTCGGTAGCACCATCGCGGCAACACAACATTTAAACTTGTTACTCTCTCTCTCTCCTCCTCCTCTTTGTAACACTCAAGGTGAAAAATTGCACCATCTAGGGGGGCTGGAACTCCATCTCTCTTGGTTCTCCTTCATAACTCTCTTGATGAGGTGAAATTGTACCATCTTGGCATATAAAGATATACATCTCTCTAAATCTTTCTCGGTTGTCCCACACTACTCTCAGGTTGAAACTGCACCATCATGACAAAAGAAGAGTTACACCTCTAACTCTGTCTTTCCCTTTCCTTCCCCATAACTATTAATGTGATGAAATTTGCACCATCATGGCAAAAGATTTACACCCCTGTTTCTTTCAGAGAAGTAAAATTTGTCTACCTTCCCTTTATATTTCTCTTGAGGAGTTGAATGGTGTACCATTCTGGCAAAATCTTTACACTTCATTCTTGGTATCACCTGCCGATAAACCTCAGAGTAGGTTGAAAACCTTGCACCATCTCCTAAAACAGACATAACTCTTTTCTATAATCAACTGAAATGTGACAACCATCAGCCAGCATACAGTACAGCCTAGAGAGAGCACATAAGCACCTTTATAATTTCTCTCAATGTCATCAAGATCACAATACGTGCAAGATATATATAACCATATTACACTCATTCCACTTTAAATTTCTGTCACTGGTTACAAAGATGTCATCAGGCTATATTGTACTTGCACAATTACCAATCACACAAAGTCAGGTATATCCTCACTGAACGAATAAGATCAATGAATCAAGTGGCTTATAATCAATACAACATGCAGCTTTAAACCTGGATACCAATTTGTTTTTAAAAGTTTTATGTATTTTCCCTTAACATACTGTATATATATATATATAATATGTATATATCTTTTGTAGACAAATCACCCAAGTATAGCCCAGAAGCAGATCCAAACAGCTGGCTACCTGTGAGATCATAATTGTGATGAAGAGGTCAAGCATCCAGCCTCTGCCCTCTCTCCAAGGGTTTATCTGTAATTCGGGTTCGCCTCGGTGTGTGCGTACAGACTGGGGGAGGCATGACAACCCCACAACTGAACAAAAATAATATCATCATTACCTGGATATAGTTTGTGCATTCGTTGTCCCCCATCGGTTTACGAATGTCCACCGCATCTTGTAGTCAACTTGAGACATGCTTTGCTCAGCAACTGCTGTTTAGACTGCCATTAGAGTCTGGGAACAGAGGATCAATGTCCAGCAGCCTAGGAAACATTGCATGGCCATAACAATACAAACCAAGAACATCACTATACATCCCTCACTGAGGGAAAAGTACTCCAGGGGGGTTTAAAGGCTAGGATATTGGCGAATGTATTCTATTATCATTATAGTGACCCACTGAATATCTGGCATCATAGAACAGTAAAATACACCACAGCTGTCACTCCATTCAAGGTTTCAAGGATTAGACAGCCACTGTTCCTTTCATAGTGCTTCAACACCTGGTTAAAAAAAGGTGCACTTGGGAGCACATGGAAGTTTCGGCACTTTTACTTGGAATAATATCTCTGCCTAATTCATCACACCACAGCTCCCAGTCAACTGCAGATCAGACCAGAATACCTTCTATACAAAGGATCCAGTCATTTTGTCCAGTGGCTTGCAAGCATCATTACCTTAGCTCACAGATTACCCAGATAATTTTGAAAACACCAGTTTTTCTCAAGGACAACACAAGGCTTCAGCCACATCAATGCAATAGTATCATTGGTGTTCTGGCTACAATATTACCACTGCTCTCACAATAATCGCACTGTTACTGATATACTCTCATACACTTCTCATCATATCCTGCGATGATTCTGAACTCACTACTGTATCAGTCCACTGGGAAGAAATGTTCTGTACTCAGCAGCTTTGTAATTCATCTTGTGAAGAAGTAGACATGGGGTAGGGACCAGCATCCCAGCGTTCAAACCACAGGGCAACAATGTGAGGAATGGCCACCAGACTCGCATAAACCGTGTGTCCAAGGCTCATATTCTTCTTGGTCAATGAGGCCCCCCAGCACCTCTTCCTTACCAATATAGAGTTCTGTTATGTATGAAATGTTTTGGTAATGAAGACATGAGTAACATACACGAGAATATTCAGGTGTAATGTGCAAAATATATCGTTAAGGATGAGGTGTTAAAAAGCCCCCATAAGCCACAAGGGAAAGAGCGGCAGCTATATACCCAACAGTCACGGGTTCGAGCAAAGGGTCGACGTAAACCTGGGATGGGGGCGCTAGCAGTCTGCAGGGCCAGGTGGAGCGCGGCATCACCTCATCATCTCCTGGTACTTCTCCTTATGCTTCTTCAACATGTCTGTTACTGTCACTAGCTTCTTCAGAGTTACCTGAGAAATATAAAAAACATCCATCATCATTATCCAGACTGCAGATAACATGAACACTGGACTGGACACTCTGATTCCCTGATTTGCAGTAATGGCCCCAAGACCTAAAAATGATCCTTCGCATTCTGTCCTCATTATCTTGGCTTGTAGTCAACAGAAGTCAAATACAAATAACTGTTGCACAAAAACAAATGTATCTAACACAAATATTTCAATGAGAGCAATTGAACGTCATTGTACAATACATGGTATGTCAACTCTTTTTCACACCTGTTAGCTTGTGCCGCTTATCGTCACTTTGTGACCTTCACACTTCACCATACTGAGGAGTATTCAAGCAAAAACAGACTTAATTTGAAAACACAATTGGGAAAATTATTATCAGGTAAGCTACACAGATTATTCCAGAAGTAGAATATCAACTGTTGGAGAATCTTTGTAAGTAATTTGATGAAAATGTTTGGTACTGTTTTGTGCAATGTTTCTGCATCAACCCCCATGGGCCAGATTGGTGACTAGTCAGCAAGTCATTGATGTGGTGCACAACAGATACACATTAAATACAGAGATTGTTAAGAAATTACAAAAGACACAATTGACCCAAACCAGTTTTAAAGGGAGCTTTCATGAAGTCTCATAGCCAAAGCTGCAAGTGTCCAGCCTTACTGGAGGAAAACCAATAGTGTAGGTCCTGAGCTGGGTGATGTAATAACTTTCATTGACTTACAGGGCAGTGCCGATGAAAGTGTAGGCAAACTATTGATATGATCATGAACACATTGTACCATCAGTTACCAGCCTAACATGCTTCTCACCTAGTCCACAGATACTCAAGGAGGCTTTCTTACACACATGTGACTCATTATTATTATACTTAATTGTATAAGTCACAGTATCACTGGCAGGTTACCAAAAGGAGTGAAAAGTTTTTATGTAAATAGTCATTGATGTGGTGCACACCACAGGCCGAACAGGGTAGTACTCCCGAGGGGAATGGAATGCTGGTGATGGGAGAGCTGGAGCTCCTGTTTCACTAGCTACCTAACCATCCCCTTTTGCTGACCTTTTCAGTGTGACAGTAACATGGAGAGTAGACCAGAATACTCTCCCAAACATTTCCTCTAACTACTATATGCACTACACCACATGCGCTTTACATATCACACAATGTACCCCACTACGTTACAGGGCTTGACGCCAGCAAGGGCATGCGGCCAGAAAACTTTGCCCCCGCTACCTAGTGGCGGACTTTTGGGGGGAGGCTTGACGGGGGTTCCGCCGGCATAGATCAAGGGTCCGGGGCGAGATGGGGCTCGAACCTGTGCTAGAGGGTACAGGGCATTGCGGTTCCCAGGCTGCCGCTCCCGCTCAATAGAGAGGGCCCCGAACCTGGGAGTAGCGCCCCAGGAGGCTGCCCTATCAGTGGGTGTATAATGACGGGGCAGCTGCAGTGCCAAGCCGCGCTTGGAGGGTGTCCCTGCAGGTGTCCTTGCAGGGTGCCCTGAGGCCACTACCACAACCACTAGTAAGCTGGTGGGCTAGGGGTCCCAGATCCATTGCCTGGACCTAGGACTGTGCAATGGGTTGGGCCTTTGGAATGTTTACCCCCCTTTATCTTACCAACTATGACCAAGTACAAATATATGCATCAAAGCAAGCCTGAGGACAGCAAATCACCCAGGGGGTTTAGGGTGGGTTTGTGGAATGTGGGAAGTTTGAGGGGAAGAGCGGGGGAAGTTGTTGAGGCATTTAGTAGGAGGTGGGTGGACGTGGCATGTTTGCAGGAAGTCCGGTACAGGGGTGGATCAGCCAGAAAGATTGCTGGGAAGGATTGCTACTATAAGCTGTTTTGGCAGGGAGAACTGACGGATATGGGGGTGTGGGTGTGTTGGTTGCGGAGAAATGGGTGAAATATGTTATGAATGTTACGAGAGTAAGTAATAGGATATTAGTAGTGAAAATTTTGATCGGACGGGTGATGATTTCAGTTATATCGGCATATGCTCCACAGGTAGGATTGGATGACGCAGAGAAGGATAGATTTTGGGATGATTTAATACGTGTAGTAAGTGGTATGGGCGATGATGAGGTAGTGGTTCTGGGAGGGGATTTAAATGGTCATGTTGGTGAAGCAGCTCAAGGTTATGAAGGAGTCCATGGAGGATGTGCATATGGTGTGAGGAATGCGGAAGGGGAAAGAATACTCGAGTTTGGGGAGGCTATGGACATGATTGTGTGCAACACACATTTTAGAAAAAGAGTGAGTAGACTGATTACGTACGAGTCTGGGGGAAATAGTAGTCAGATAGATTATTTTCTGGTCAGGAGGGTTGATCGGAGATTAGTGAGGGATGTTAAAGTTGTAGGAAGCGAGGAGTGTGTGCAGCAGCACAAACTGTTGATTTGTGACACGGTGCTTAAGGAACGAGTGATGAGAAGGAGGACATATGTACCTAGGAGGAAAATATGGAAGCTGGGAAACTAATCAGTAAGGGATGCCTTTTATAGTGAGATGAGGAGAGTGGTGGCTGAACAGAAAGCCGTAGATAGAGACGTTAATGAACAGTATAGAGCCCTTAAGAACAACCTCTTGAGAGTTACCAATGCAATATGCGGTTGGACAAGAGGCCCACCAAGACATAAAGTAACTTGGTGGTGGGATGAGGGTGTAGAAGCCGCAGTTAAGGAGAAAAGAAGGCTTTTTCGGGAATGGAAGAAGGGTGGTAACAGGGAGGAGTACTTGGCTGCCAAGTGCAGGGCTAGAAGAGAGGTATACAGGGCAAAGTCTGAGTCACAGAGACTTTTACTTGATAATCTAAATCATGAAGGAAGTAAAAATATGGTTTTTAGGGTGGCAAATCAGGTGAAGAGGGATAATCGGGACATTGTAGGCGAGCAGTGTGTGAAGAATGATGAAGGAAGGGTAGTGGTGAACAGTGAGGATATTAAAGATGCATGGAGAGAGCATTATAGCCGGTTGTTGAATGAGGAGTTTGATTGGGATAGAGAAGGTTTGGAGCCAGCTGATCCAGTGTTTGGGCCTTGGCCTTTAATTGACGCTGCTACTGTGAGTGAGGCAATAGGCAGGATGCGGGTGGGGAAGGCGGCAGGTGTGTCTGGGTTGACTGCCGAAATGTTGAAGGCCTCAGGAGATACTGGGGTGACGTTAGTCACTGACCTGATA
This sequence comes from Birgus latro, assembly GCA_018397915.1. Classification (NCBI taxonomy): domain Eukaryota; kingdom Metazoa; phylum Arthropoda; class Malacostraca; order Decapoda; family Coenobitidae; genus Birgus; species Birgus latro. The sequence goes on from JAGKTI010010071.1 coordinate 26,784, forward strand.
AATATGATTATATATGAGTGTGTGGTCCCAGATGATTGGCTGAAGAGTGTAACTGTAAATGTGTACAAAGGGAAGGGTGATGCCCTGGAAAGGGGAAATTACAGAGGTATAAAGCTCTTAGATCAGATAATGAAAGTAATGGAGAGAGTTCTAGAAGGTATGACTAGAGAAAGAGTGAATATCAATGAGATGCAGTTTGGGTTTAAGCCAGGCAGGGGGACCACTGATGCCATATTCTTTGTTCGACAGCTTCAGGAAAAATATATTGGTAAGAAAAGGGATGTGTATTTTGTTCTTGTTGATTTGGAAAAGGCCTTTGACAGAGTCCCTAGAGAAGTGGTGAAGTGGGCAATGAGAAAGCTGGGGTTGGAAGAGTGGCTGGTTAGGGTGGTTATGGCCATGTACGTGGGTGCTCGCACCCAGGTAAGAGTGAATGGAGTTTTGAGTGATGAGTTTCCCGTGAATGTTGGTGTGCATCAGGGGTCAGTTTTGAGTCCCTTGTTGTTTATCATGGTGCTTGAAGCCCTCTCATGTGACTTCACAGATGGACTCCCATGGGAGATGTTGTATGCTGATGATTTGGTGTTGAATGCGGAGAATGAAGGGGAGGCTGAGGAAAGATTTAAGAAGTGGAGAGATGGTATGGGGTACAAGGGCTTAAGGGTAAATGCAGATAAAACAAAAGTGATGATATCTAGGGTTGGTGGCGGTACAATCAGAGGAGAGGGAGAGTGGCCATGTGCAGTTTGCCACATGGGTGTGGGAAGTAATTCCATCTTGTGTAGTGTTTGTGATAAATGGGTGCACAAGAGATGTAGTGGTATTAGAGGTAGACTGCGAGATAATGCTGATTTCATGTGTGTGGCGTGTCGGGGAGAGCAGGTGGAGATTGTTAGGCGTGAGAGGGTTGAACTTGCAGGTGAGTCTCTTGAGTGTGTGGAGGAGTTTTGTTATTTGGGAGACATGTTATGTGCCGGAGGTGGGGCTGGAGTTAGCTCGGTTGCTAGAGTGAGAAGTGGTTGGAAGAAGTTCAGGGAGCTGTTGCCTCTCCTGACATTGAGAGGACTCTCCTTACGTGCTAAGGGGTCTATGTATGCAGCATGTGTTAGGAGTGTGATGCTGTATGGTAGTGAGACCTGGGCAGTAAAGGAAGAGGATATTCGCAGGTTTAAACGTACAAAAATGACAATGATTAGGTGGATGTGCAGTGCGTCCCTACGTGCAAGGCCTGGGGGGGCTGGGCTTACGATGGAAGAGTTGAGGGGTAGGATGGGACTGGAATGTATTGGTGCTGTGATGAAGACAGGTAGGCCGAGGTGGTTTGGACATGTGGAGAAGATGGGGGATGATAATTGGGTACAGAGGGTGAGAAGTGTTAATATTGGGGGAAGGGTTGGGAGGGGTAGACCGAGAAAGACATGGGACGAGGTCATTAAATGTGACTTAATGGTTAAGGGACTGAACAAGGAGGCTGCCAGAGATCGAGCAGCGTGGAGAGTCGCCATAAGGTGACCAAGGCCGATGCATGCAAGCATGTTGGAGCCTTCAAAAACGAAACGAAATGTAAAGCGTGTGTAAGAGTGGGAAATACTGTGAGTGATTGGTTTCCTGTGAGAGTGGGGCTGTGGCAGGGATGTGTGATTTCGCCTTCGTTGTTTAATATTTATATGGATGGTGTTGTAAGGCAGGTGAATGCAGGAGTGTTAGGTGGAGGAATGAGTCTGGTGAACGATGGTAGAGAGTGGAATCTGAAGCAGCTGCTGTTTGCAGATGATACTGCACTGGTGGTTGATTCAGAGGAGAGATTGAGTCAGTTGATAGAGGAGTTTGGAAGGGTGTGCGAGAGGAGGAAACTGAAAATAAATGAGAATAAGAGTAAAGTGATGAAGTGTACAAGGTTGGTAGATGGCAGGAGGATGAATATAGTTTTGAATGGTGAGTTGCTTGAGGAGGTTGAGTGTTATAAGTATTTAGGGTCACATGTTGCTGCGGATGGAAGAATAGATGAAGAAGTTAAGTTTAGAATGAATGAAGTTGGAAAGGTGCTGGGAGGAATGAAAAAAGTGTTTGGATGTTGTTCACTCAGAATGGATGTAAAGAGAAGGCTGTATGAGGGTGTTGTGGTACCGACTGCATTATATGGGGCTGAAACATGGAATATGGGTGTAGCAGAGAGGAAAAGTTTGAATGTAATGGAGATGAGGTGTCTGAGGAGTATGTGTGGAGTGACGCGTATGAATCGAGTGAGAAATGATGAAGTGCGAAGGAGAACTGGAATTGTTCGGGAGATGTCTGATCGAGTTGAGCAGAGGGTGTTGCGATGGTTTGGGCATATGGAGAGAATGGATAATGAGCGATTGGTGAAAAACTAGATCTGATGTGAGAGGTGTAAGGCTGAGAGGAAGACCACGAAGAGGATGGATGGACTGTGTGAAGAGAGCGTTGGATGCGAGAGGGTTGTCTGTTGAGCAAGGAAGAGTGGCTGTGCGTGATAGAAATGAATGGAGAGAAATTGTGAATGATTAAATGATGA
>JAGKTI010010072.1:0-18220 GCA_018397915.1 Birgus latro
TGAACGATCATAGTCTTAATGAAATTTAGATCACTCGAGAAGCTCAAAAAAAGAAAATAAATAATATATGACAACATGATATTGGCTGGAGAAAAATCAGACATTTCATGAATTAACTACATGCGTCTACGTAGTTTGACATCAGCATTTTGTCTACTAATATCAATCCCAAAATTCTGAAGCAGGGTTAAGCATGTAGGCTACGAGAGTGTGGTGTGTGTGTGAGGAGACAAGGTAACTGCAACACCGTGACGCTACTGTGGCATGAGTGGGGTGAGTCATTATGGCATAGTTAGTCTCTGTCCTAGAAGCTTTAAACTGTCACACATCCCTCATCCATATTCCCAAACTCAGCAGTATAACTTTGAACCTAGACATTTAAACCCAATGTTATGGCTCTTTTTCTAGGGTAAGTTGGAGAATAAGCAAAAATCATAGCTTGCCTGAATGTTCCTCTTGCAGTCAATAGGCATAAGTCCCAGGGCGTGGAAGATGGGGGTGGTGTACTTGGAAACACACCTGTAACGGGATACTGGAACGAAATTACGATCGCCTCACTGTCGTAATTCAACTTGTTTTTGCAGGAAGGGAGAGGAAAGTAGTACAAAGAGAGTTTCCAGGTCTCGAATTAACCAAATCTTTGTTACGAGAGGCAAAATTGTCGTAGGTTACTGTTTCTGCTGGAAAGGCACGAAAAGGAACGTGGTGGGGAGGATAAGGTGTGGTGGGGAGGGTAAAGTGTGGTGGGGAGGGTAAGGTGTGGTGGGGAGACTAAACTTTGATGATAAAGAGGTTAAGGTGTGGGTATGAGGAGGTTAAGGTGTCGTGGGAAGGAGCCTGGGGTGTGGTGGTAGGGAGGTTTGTGTATGATGACGGGGAGGCTGGGAAGCGGTGATGAGGGGGCTGGGGAGCAGTGATAGGAAGGCTGAGGTGTGGTGATGGGGAGGCTGGAGTGTGATGATGGGGAGGTTGATGCATGGTGATGGAGAGACTGGGGTGTGGTGATGATTGTTTGGTGCTGTATAGGACTAGGTTTGGTGATGGATAGGATAGGATACGGTGATGGAGGAAATATGGCGTGGTGATGGTGAGGATAGGGTGTGGTGATGGAGTGGTGATGGAGAGGATAGGGTGTGGTGATGGAGAGGAGGGGGTGTGGTGATGGAGAGGATAGGGTGTGGTGATGGAGGAGGGGGTGTGGTGATGGAGAGGATAGGGTGTAGTGATGGTGAGGACAGATCGGGTGTTGCTATTCTGCACTCAAAGAAGTTTCGAACCTCTGTGAGACTTGTGCTAGCGAAACAGTAAACGAAACAATAAACCAGTACATTCCTGTGCGGTAACTGCGTCTGAGGGACTGAGTTATGTTAGGGGTGATGGCTCTTACTACTCCTCTTCCAATTCCCATCGCTGTCACAGAGTTATCGCTTAGGTGTCTGTGTACTGCTTCACTCACGACTTGTCTCCCTTTCAGCAGTTCGGTTAGCGTGTCTCAAACGTGAAAGTTTCCTAAGTGTACAGTGCAACAAAACAATAGGATAACAACTCATGCTTCTAGGACCAGTTAACAGAACCAGCATCTCACACTTAGCAGTCGAAGTACGTCCTGCATCCATTAATAGTCGTCAATTACTTACACGTCAGTTGGATTGGAACATTTGAACAACTATCTCATTACCTTATATGTCCCGATGCTTTCCTTCACCAGGGCGAAGCAAAGTGGAACTGCTGTGTGCTGCTTCGTGTGTTAATGGAGGCAATGGCAAAATGTTTGTCGGTGAATCAGGGAAGGTTGTGAAGTCACGTTGAGTAATAAGTTTTGCTTAATTCCTCACTCACTGTTGTATCACTCGCTACACACATTATTTTTTCATACACAGAACTCATGTACTTATATGTTCAATCTTTCCTTCCACTGAATATTACACATACGATAATCCAGCATATCCCCCTGCACCTGCTACCGTTCTGTGTGATCACTCGTGTTGTGTGGTTCCTTAACTTGCTCACGCTTTGCCACCAACTACACTCTCACACTATTTTCTGACACACTGCACTCCTCAGGCACTTATATATGCATAATTTTCACCATCAGATAATGTACAATCCCACAGGAATCAAACGTACCGCCGAACTCCCGCTAAATACCTGCCACACCCACAGCGTTGAGATCACTAACCCCCTGGAGGCTGCTACAGGCGGATGGGGCCAATGTCAGCCAATAGCCAGGGTTACAACGTCGAAAGAAACATATACCGCTAAATTTGTGCTGAAAAATATCCGCTAGACCCTGAATGCAGAAATCTTTAGAAAAGTGCTAGAAAAGGACCTAAGATCACTGGAATATCGTTAAAACTTTGCAGAAATCTCCGGATAATTGATAGATTTCTTACCACTAAGCGTTGAAATTACAGCTAGATGGTAAAAAAAATCCTCAATTAGCAAAAAGCGCTTAATTGGCAACACTACCAATAACTTGTCGGTCTTATGTCTTACTCTCCGTCTCCTCCGCTGCCACATTGTCATTTAACACTAATTATCCTGCAGAGATTACCAACTTTACCATTTAAGAGCCTACCATATACCATAGAAAACAGAAAACTAGCCTGTGTATTTTTCGAGGACAATAATGTGGATAAAAATTAACTAAATCGGACTGTTGACAACTAACACGACTGGATATCTCGTCTATCGTCAGGTGGTTCCATGTGTTATCGATCGTGGAATATTTAAATACAATATAGTTTAATTTGCAGCGATGGTATTTTACGGTCCTGCTCTGCAATAAACAAACATAAATAACATTTTATTTTATGATCTTTTCTTTTATTCTAAGATCATCCTGCGACTCCTTTATTTAAGAGTTAAATTGTAATTGAAAACGGTCTGCGCGGCAGAAAACGTAAGTTGTTAATATTTATGGGAAACTAAATCATAAGCTCTTCTGAATACAATTCAGATGCCTTAATTTACAAACAGTATTTTTCCGTCAGAAAATATTAGGCAAAGGAAGTTTTATGACAATTTCCTGCCTCGGATACGTAAATATATCGACCCAGGGCAGCTGTTAACATACTATAGCCTACTGTTTTTTTTTAAACTTGGCCTGAAGTTGCCATCTCTCTTATCTTCAATGCGAGTGGAAAGATTATCATTAGAATACGATGCAAGTCACGAACAAGTGCTAGGGGAAAAATGCAGAGCGGTAGTGTTATCTGATTCTAGCAATGAGTCACCTAAACTGCAAAGGGAGGAAAATCAGGGCCAGGCTACGATGAAAAGGGTATAGGCTATGAAAAGACCAGGACATTAGGCAATAATAATTACAGGAAAGAGAAAGTTTACGTAATCATCTGTTAATTGCTCATGGGTCATTAAGGTAAACAATTTCCAGTGAGTCTCAGTCCCAGTAGACGAGCCTTCAGGAGTCCAATACACGGTGGTCCTTATATAGCGCTCCACTTCCACTCCTCCTGGCGGGTTCTCGTGTGTTGTGGGGACGGCTTAGTCAGTGTTATCAGTATCTACCCTGCATTATTTATTCATTTCCAAATTCAAATGCTGCTTCCATGCCCACACCTGCAGACTGAGCTGTCCACACTTCACATAAGGTACAGTTACGAGTTTCTAGTGGAACGATATTTATGGGTCGTGTGTGTGTGTGTGTGTGTGTGTGTGTGTGTGTGTGTGTGTGTGTGTGTGTGTGTGTGTGTGTGTGTGTGTGTGTGTGTGTGTGTGTGTGTGAACCCGCCTAACTTCTGATGCTCCTGAGACGGACTGACTAGTAGGGGAAGAATTAGGAGGCAAGTTAAGATGGGATTTAGGGGGTTGAGTTAAGGTGTAGGGGATGAGCTTGGGTGTTGGGGAAGACGGAGGTGAGGTAGGGTGTAGAAGAGGAGGGGAAAACGTAGGGTGTAGAAGAGGAGGGGAAAACGTAGGGTGTTGGGAAGGAGGTGGTGGGATGGGGTGTCGGGGAGGAGGGAGTTGAAATGGGGTGCAGAGAACAAGGGGAGTGAGATGGTGTGTGGGGGACAAGAGGGTGAGACGAGGCGTAGGGATCGAGGGGTGAGGTGGGGTGCAGAAGAGGACTGGGGGTGAGAAACGGTGTAAGAGGGAGAGGTAGGAGACGACGGGTTGGGACTGGGGGAGGGTAAGATGGAGGTGAAGAGTTTAAGTTGGTTACGTGTAGTTAAGAAGAGGGAGAGGAAAATAGAGTTAAGGAACACTGGGGAGACGGGAAGGTAATGAGGTGATGGGATGGAGGAGGGGGGCGACACAAAAGAAGACGAGGAACACGAAATAGGGGGTAATGAAGAATGATAGCATGTAGAATTAAGTAAGAAGGAATGGAACTATTAGGAGGGATGCAAAGAAGAATGGGAACGTCGAAAAGTAAAGGAAAGAATGAGAATATGAAGGAGTTAAGAAGAAGGGAAGACACAGAAGGAATTAACAGAGAATGGGAGTACTGAAAAGCTAAAGAATAATGGAAGAGTGGAGAAGGAACCAAGGCACAACATAAGCATGGGGGAGGAAGTAAGGAAGAATGAGAGGACAGATAAAGAATAAGGAAGAACAGGAGTATGGAAGAGTCTCTTAGGAAGAACAGGAATCTGGAGAAGAAACTAATGTAAAATGGGAATGGATAATTATAAGGAAGAGTTATAAGAAAGAGGAATTAAGAACATTTAAAACTCTGCCTCGTCTGATGGGAGCCAGAACAAGGGATCACAGACGTCCTCGGGCTGAACAGGCTGGGAATAGTAGGTTAACAGTCTACTGTCGAGTTTCCTTTGGTAGAACGGTAGCTCATGCGTCTATGAATCTTCCTGACATGTGTTCGATCTTATACAGAGGCGGATATTAAACAGGGAGCAATAGTATATCTTCTCATATATTGTCACTATTTTCTTTTCAGTCTTACTTGGTCCAGAATTTCATCATTCTGCATCTTATTTCACGTGGATCAGTGGCAGAAAAGAACAGTACTATGGCAGTACATCCTTTCCACAGCTCCTCTTCGTGACTGCACCATATTCTAGTGTTAATATATTGCTACAACTCCACATTTAAAATGAAGAGGCGACAATTTTAGGACAAGTAAAAGTAAATGAAACGCTGAGAACTCGAGTCTCATGTTGTTTACCCAAAGCGTCGCTCGTCATGCCTCCGCCAAGCCTTGCGCACGGACTCACAATACAACCTCCATGACAGGATTCATTGTGGGTTGAAATGATACTAAAGATAAACTAAGTCGACCCTATATGACCCTGATCTTTGACCCCTTGACCTGGGAGACCTAAACAGTTCATCGTCCTGTCACACTGTATAACTGACAAAAGTTTGGTCGAAGTCCGTTGAGGGGTTCAGGAGATTCACGCCCACACCCATATGATCTTGACCTTTGACCCCCTGACCTAATTGACCTAATCAATTCATCGTCTCTTCATACTGTGACACTGACAAAAGTTTGGTAGAAATTCGTTCTGGGGTTCAGGAGATGTCGTGCCCACAAGGATAAACTAGGTCGATCCTATATGACCTTGACCTTTGAACCCTTGACCTAGCTGACCTAATCAGTTCATCATCTCCGAATACTGCATCAATGGCAAATGTCTGGTGGAAATCCGTCGATGAGTTCTGGAGATGTGCTCACAATAGCGTTACGGACGCAAGGACCCATGCACGCACGCACGTACGGACGGACAGACCAATCACTTAATACCTATTCCAATATAGGTGGGAGGAGGCATAAAAAGAGAATAGTACCCTGTCGACGTTCCCAATTAATATATACAGATTTTCTCACCGACACGATCACAGATCCCACATACACTTTCTCACCATCGTCCCAAAAGACTTCCATATCCCATACCATACGTGAAGTACTGGGCGGGAGAGGATATTTCTTCAGTGTTAATAGTTCTACAGTGACGGGAAGTGTTGGTCCTCAGCCTTGTATCAGTTGCCCTTCAAAGCCCGTAAAATAAAGCTTGAACTTGTACAATACACCTACTAGCCAACCGCTACAATACAGCACATACTGATACATACAAGATACCACATTTCACTCAATACAACACAAGCTCTGAGCAAATGTTTCGTGTTTCTGTTATCTCGGACAATATTGACACCCAGTTTGGTCCAGCTTGCCCTTCTCTCTACAATAACCTGAACTCTCTCGCGCACGCACGCACGCACGCGCGCGCACACACACACACACACACACACACACACACACACACACACACACACACACACACACACACACACACACACACAGCCCAAAATTCAGAGCACTTACGTATCGATAATGTGCAGAAAATCAATATACACTTCAACACAGGCATGAGAAAAGCGAAAACAATACTATTTTTCCTCAGTGAAACAAACCATCGTCCTACCTTTGCGCAAGTTTCGTGACAGTCAAAAGTACACTAAGCAAGAAAGCACGAGGAACAAACTCACCCACTTCTCTGATTTGCCTTCCGCCTGAGATGAAGACACTTATACACGAGGTTGGATTATTATACCTGGCATCACGAAAAGGAATGCAAGCCATCATTTTATTTATATATCATTTTTGAAGCACAGGAGGGAGAAAAAGGTTGATTGGACACCCTTCTGCCTCTCCACCCGAAAGCAATGAATCTCCGAGAGAGACAGGAACAGGCGTTAATGGATTTAGCTTTGCCGTTAGAATAAAATCATGCAAGGGAAGTTGGAGTGCCTCACTGCAGGTGTCATACTGCGAGACAGGACACCAATCCAGCCCAAAAGACAAGTAAACAACACTACTCTGGCCTCGTTTTCTGTAGTTCTGTGCAGGGAAGAACTTACATTTTCATTCCTGGCCGAATTTATGGTGAGCATAAATGTTAACCAGCGGGAGGTGGGCGAGGAGAGTAGATGGTACAGAGGGAGGATAAATTCAATGTATGTAGTGCAGGTAAAAACATCTGAAGATATAAAATAAATACATCACCGTCATCATCATCATCATTATACCATTATCTTTCTCTTTGTACTTCCTATTATGCTTATAAATGGGACGTGAGGATTTAAACATCAGAAAAACTAATACCCAGAAGCAGGAAACTAGTCATATTACACTGGAATTATGGCCTACACCTCCATTTACTCGCCCTTCTAGCCTTCGAAATAAAAAGCATACGTTGAAAAATGAAGGTGATGGAAACAGAGGCAAAGGCAAGTTCGGTTCGGGTTTTGCGGGCATAGTCAAATAAATTACCTCTAGCCAAGCGAAGGGAAGGAGGAGAGAGTGCAGCTCAAGACGATACTTTGATGGCTGTGGAAATATAGGAGTACATGAATAGGTCACGACATGAAAAAAACAGAAGGAAAACAGAATTCAGGAAACGCAATGCAAGATGTACAAAGCCAGTGACAGAAAAAGAAAGGCATGAAGAAAAAAAAATGGGAATGAGCAGAGAAGCAAAATGATTAGTGTGAGCGAAGTGAAGTGAGGGTGAGAGAAAGGGAGAGCACAGAAGCAGTCAAGAGAAGAGACACGAAGGGGGAAGAAAGCAAACAAGACAAAAAGCATACATGGACAATGAAGCTCACAGGGAAGGAGGTAATGTAGAAAGGGAATGGGATGGGAAGAAGTTAAGAAGGGGAGAGACAGTAATATTAAACGGAAAGAAAAAAGCGAAAGTTATATTAGGAAAGATGATAGGACTGTAAAGAAATACGGAGACTTTAGGAAGCAGTGTTATGAGAGGGAAAGATGGTAGTAATAATAAAAGAAGAAAGTAGAAAGTACTGTCATAAGAGAAAGAATAACCGTGAAGAACGAGGGCAAAAAGTATAGCTAAGCAGAGGTAAGGGAGGGAAGAACAGACCGGTGATGATGGAGAGGAGGTGTGCGACAAGGCCAAACATAGCTGCCTCATCCATGTGTTTACCCAGCATCATCAGGTACCAGCTTATCACGGTCGACTAGCACTCCAGTCTAAGTTGCGAGGTGGCGAGGACAGGACGAGGAAGAAATACGAGGTAAGAGAGACGTCAGAATACGATGGCAGAGAAAGGACAGTGAGAGGTTGGAGTCGGGATAGGGTTGGGGAGGGGATGAACAGGGGCGAGTTGAGAGTGGGGAGAGAGACAAGAATCACATGGAGAAACATTCAGAGGGAAGGAAGTACTGTTAAGAAGAGGGGAAGAAGCAAGGAATCGGTGGTGTTTAAGCTAAGGTGTGAGAACAAGCGCAAACAAAGCTGCCCAAGCCATGCTTTTACTAGGAATCACTACAAAGGTGCCAACATGACCCCACCTGATTAAACATGACCTCACTTCACCACCCTACATTATCCCACATGACCATTCTACATGACCCCACCTGACCATCTTACATTACCCCACCTAACTACCTTACATGACCCCATGTGACCGCCCTGTATGACCCCACATGGCCACCCTACATGACCCCATCTGACCGCCTTGCATGACCAAACCTGACCACCCAAAATGACCCCAATGACCACCCTACATGATCCGACTTGACACCTTACATAACCTAACCTCACCACTCTACATGACCCCATCTGACCACCCAACATGATCCCACCCGAACACCCTAAATGACCCTACCTGACTACCCTACATGACCTAACCTGATCACCCTATATGACCCAGTCTGACCCCACCTAACCACCCTACATCACTCCACCTGACCACCCTACATGACTCCACCTGACCACCCTACATGCACATGACCATCTTACTTGACCCCAACTGACCACCCTAGATAACCCCGACGGACCACCCTACATGACCCCACCTAACCACTCTACATGGCCCCATCTGACCACCCTACATAACCCCAACAGACCACCCTACATGGCCCCACCTGACTCACCCGACCCCTCCCCCCACCCACAGGCTAATTTGTGTTGGGGGTAGGACACAAATCTCAGACTGGGTTGATTTTAGGAACGATCCAATCACGATAAACTCATTATCTCCCTGAGTTTGGGATTGGCTGGAGGGAAGAGAGGCAGGGAAGGTAGGGACAGGAGGTATGGTAGAGAGGAGAGAATGCAAGTAATTGTAGAAAGGCTGAGAGAGGAGGCATGGAGGTATATAGGAAGGCTAGCGAGTGAGTGTGGGAAATACAGAATGTAGAAAGCGAGAGAGATAGCAAGAAATTGTGGAGAAGACAGCAAGAGATTGTGGCAAAGAAAGCGAAAGAAATAGCAAGATAATGTAGGAAAGACAGCAAGAGACTGTGGGAAAGACATTGTGGGACTACTCAAACCAGAGGAAGGGAAGATAGGAAAGACAGCAGGGTGGGCAGGACAAATTATAGTGGCTTGTAAGAAAGGTAATGAGAGATTGTGGGGAAAGTAAGGTAAGGAGGGAGTGTCGAAAGGAAAAACCGGTTGAGACTGCAGTAAGGCAGGCAAGCTTTGGGGTAGATAAGATACTGAGTGATTACAGGAAGGCTGAGGGGATGGAATAGAGCTGGGTGCAAAATAGTTAACGTTACACAGCCTATCTCCCCTTTACTGACATACTATAAGCTTTCACTCATCAAACACATCCACTCTAGGACAACAAATTTCCACATACACTTCCCACCCCTACACATCAAACCATTCCCCATTTACACCCATGACTGGTGCACTGGGTGGGGGAGGGTTACTTCTCCTTGGCCTAGGGATCAGTTGCCCTTCAGGACCCGCAAAAAGGCCTGAGCTTGTATAACTGACGTGCCTGCCCATATCAGATGTGTCCAAGCTCACTGTTCTATTCTCTGGATCTCTTAATTGGATCACTACCTCTCTTAGTGTTCATCTAGGCCAGGGGTTCTCAACCTTTTTAATCTTATGTACCTCTTGAAGTCTTTCAGTATTGGTTACGTACCCCTTACCCACGTAATTGAAAACAAACTTGGCCATGAAACCATTACCAGTTATTATGGCTGCAGTGTAGGCACATGACTTTGTAGCCGCAAGCAAAATCCATGACAGAGGAAAAAAAATCAGACCAAATACACTGGAAACCATGAAGCAGATCTCAACGTACCTGAGGGTGAGGGTAGTGAGGGAAGAGTGATAAGTGGGTGACAGTGAGAGGTGAACAGTGCGTCTCACTTTGGTACCTGTTCGGTACGCGTGAGGAGAGACGTGATCGATAGAAAACGAGCAAGGGTGACTACTGTATTATGGGTTTGCAAGGTTGTGTGGCAAGTGCAGTCCAAGAGAGCTTTCTCTCAATTGACAAAACTCCAAGAGTTTCCTTGTTAACGTTGTCACTTAGTGTCCTGGTTCTAGTGGAGGACACATCTAGCCTAGCACATGTACCCCACTTTCTACAAACAAGTTTGCAGTTATTCAAAACCGATTTTGAGAAACCTGTCACGTACCCCCCAAATTCCTCTCACGTACCCCTGGGGGTACGCGTACCCCAGGTTGAGAACCCCTGATCTAGGCTTTATAATTTGTCTCAGTATCAAGTAATATGTGAGGTACTGCGTGCCTCACATACTGCCTACCTCACATACTACCTGCCTCACCCTCTGCCTGCCTCATTGTCCTGCCTGCATGAGTCGCCTCGCCGCCACCTCGAGTGAGTCAGTTTTGTCTCCCCCAAACTTTCTGCTGAACGGCTCGTCTATTGCCAATTAAACTTTCCTGCACCACATTGTTCGGGAGTAGCCATCACGCAGAGGCCGAGACGCAGTGAAAGGATGGGGTAGTAGGATAGGGACCATGAAGGACGGCAGAGTGTCGTGGGAGGAAAGGGTCATTACTGGGTAGGGATAGAATTGCCGCTACTCTGCCATCAATTAAACTTTCCTGCGGCCACACTGTTGAGATGCGCCTTCTGCAGGACACCACACAGGAGCAGCCTTTCACATGACCACAGTTAATGAGGGAGGAAGTTGCGAGAGGAGAGTGACAAGGATAAAGCCATCTCTCTCTCGTTCTCTCTCTCCCTCTCCCTCTCTCTCTCTGGCGTCAAAATTCACAATATTTCCAGTCACTTCTGAGTACCCCGCCATCTCAAGCTTTGTCTGCGATGAAAACACTAGGTAAAGTTGGCAATTTAGAGACAGGGATTGATTGATTGATTGCCATAAAATTATCTTGGCAGTGTATCAGCTAAGGTCGTGGTCACAGTACAGCAAGAGTAAAACCTGGAGTGTTTCGTGTGGGTGTAGGTATCGAATCCTCTTATTTCTGATACGCTTTGGAAATATTCATCTTTATGGAATGGACAAGAAAAGAATACCCGTGCGTGAAGGGGTTAATGTGAGACTTCTTGAGACTAACAGAGACCAGTTTACTCACCGTCCACGCACTCTTAATTATGGCGTGGTACGTATTTCTCATTATCATCCCCAAACGACCTTTGCCCCATCCCAGCGTTGGGCGTATTGTAGGTGTTATAAAGACGACGATTACGACGACGATGACGATGATGATAACGATGATGACGATTAATGACGACGGGTACGACTACGACTGTCATGATAGTGGCGATGATGACGATGATGATAAGCATTTCTAGCGACATAAAAAGAAGAGGCAGGGGTGGCCGGTAATGTGAAATGCAGGAGAGCGGTGTGGAGGAACGGGAGCGTCAGAGTGGAAATGATAAAAAAAAAACTGAAAGGGAGAGGGAGAGGGGAAAAGCAGTGAGGAGACAGACGGAAAAAAAGAAATGCATGTGGAAGGGCAATGAGGAAGCGAAGGGGCGACAGGATAAGAGACAGATGGAAGCAAAAGAGTGAAAGGGAGACTGGCTGAATTGATGGAGATCAGAAATTAAGGGGAACAGATGGAAAGAGGAAAGTGAAGGGGAGACAGAGGTAAACTAGATTGTGAAAGGGAAACTGAAGGAATTAAGGAAACCAAGAGGAAACAGAGAGAAATAATAAAGGGAAAGGAAGACAGATGGAAATTTGAAGGCGAAAGGGAGACATGGAAACAGGAAAGGAAAGGAGAAGTCCCAGAGAAAAAAAAAAGGAAGCGAGAAAAGCCGAAGAGGTGAGGGGCAGAAATAAGGAATGTATGAGGACAGTCAATGATAAAACAAAGGGATTTCAGATAAAAATAAGAAGTAGAATAGCAGACGAATGGAAATCAAAGACGTGAAGGCAAGAAGAAGGATATAAGAAAATAGAGGGGAGATTGATGATAAATAAGAGAGCAAAGGGGACAGATGGAAAAAGAAAGTGAATGGGAGATAGAGAGAATTATGAAAGCTAAGAGGGCAGCTGGAAATGGAAAACACAGAGGAGACAGCTGGAAATAAGAGTAATAAGTGTATAAGGGACGAAGGGGAGACAGTGAAAATATGAAAGGTATGAGGGAATGCTGGGAGGACGAGTTAGTTATTGTTACGGAAGGGGAGGAAAACACTGATGAAAAGACAGCAAAAAGCGAAGAAATTTGCAAATGCAGATGTGGAGACACGGATATGGAGCAATATTTTTAATTGCAAAGGGGTGCGAAAATGCAACAATTTGTGGAAAAACGTAAGTGGAGAAAGAGAAGTGGAGGACTATGCAAATGTAGATGTGGAAAGATAGATTTGATGTAACAGATAAGGATAACTTTGCGCGGAGAAGCATAAAGATGTGGAAAACAATGCTATGGGTATGAGTGTGGGAGAAATTCATGTGGAGATACAGAGTAAATATATAAAGATGACAATACACAGAAATGATGTAAGAGATGAGGGTAACTTTGTATGGAGATGCACAGAAACATAGGTGTGGAAAAACTCATATGGGCAAAAAGAGTAGGAGAAATACGTGTTAGATGCAATAATACAAATCAGAATGACAAAGCATAGATATAGATGTGAAGAAATACACAGTAGCACGGCACGGAAAGATGAGGGAGGAACAGAAAGATGTGGAGAAAATATATATAATTGTAAACGTAGGGAAACAAATGCCGGGAAAATTAAATGTGGAGAAGCAGCTATCGCAAGAGACTGAGGGAGGAACAACAATATCTGAGAAAGAAGAGATATGGATCTGGTTTACTCTGAATAATATAAAAATTTATTGGATTATTCTCTATTCTTCAGACAATTTTGTTTGAATTAGGATAGACTTTTCGACATGAAGGGGTTATAAAGATCCTTCACTGTCCTCTTACATACGAAATATTAAATAAAATCGTCTAGTGACATCATGAACAGTGAAAAAAGTCATCGGTCTGATAGTGTTAAGGAGTGAGGGTAGGTGACATGAGGGGAAATAATTACAGGAAAAGGTACACTATTTTGCCATCTACATCACTACCTGGATCATAATGAGATACAACCAGAATAACTACGTTTGATATGGGCACTTGCTTTCTTCCCTGGTCTAATTATTATCAACGAATTAGTCCAGTGTTCTATGTATGAAACTCTAGAGGGCTCAAAACCAACGATCCCCTAACCCAACCTTACCTTCCTATCCTCCCCTTTCCGCAACCATCTACACCCACACACATCTTCACCCTCACCTAAACCCACACCCATACCCCACATCCAGCTCACACCCAAACATTCATCTTCACCAACACCCACACCTCCAACTTTATCCACACTTTCACCTTCAACCACGACCGCACCCTCACCCTCACCTTCGCCTACATCCACACCCACACCTGCACTCATACCTTCACCCATACCACATTCACCTACACTCACACCGACACCCACACCTTCACCTTCACCCACACCTATATGTTCATTTTTACCTACACACACACACACACACACACACACACACAATTAAATTCTCATGGAAGCACAACCACTGACACACACGTAACAACAAAGCCAAACAAACTGGTTGAGGTGAACAGCACAAAAATTCCACAAACATATTCTGTCACCCACTGAGCAAGAACACACCCACAATAAAAACCATAATATACACACATATTTACAGTCGTTTTAAAAAAGAAAAAAGCCGCATCCTCTGACAAAGCAGACTACAAGCTCATATTTCCAAAAGGTCTTTCTTAACGCAGTACTGTATAAGAGTTTGGCGACATAATGAATAAATTGAGGTATACGCGCTTAGTTTTTTCAGTACGGTGCTAATAAACAACAAATATAAATACACAGCTGAGGGCAAAAGAGTGTTAAATCCTTTCAGCTTGATGGTTTCTTTGTAAAGCGTATAAAATTCTGGAAGTAATTAAACGAACACAGTAAAGACGCCATCCGTGAAGAGGGTAATAAAGATCGTTGCTCACCTTTTACTCCAGGACAACTTTATTTAACGAAGTAAAATAGTTTTCTGGAAGCAGATGAAATAGTAATACTGTCAACTGAATGAAAAAAAAAGATCGTAGTCCTTTCACCTTAACTTGGCCCAACTATTTGCCCTTGGCGGCTTTTTTTTTTTAGGTAACTCATTGACAGAAAAAAAAGCAATGCTATGACTCTACTCCTTTCCATAGCACTTCCTCGTGACTAGCGCTATATTCTTGTGTTAAACTCATTTTAAAAACCAGGAATGAAGATTGAGAGATGCCAAGTTAAAGAAGATAAATAAGTTGTTTACGCCTTCGTGCGAGAAAACCTCCCTGTGGTAAATAATAGGCCGGTAGTATGCTGACCCATCGTGATAGAGAGGACCTTTCGATTTATTATGGCCATTTTCAAAAGATTATATTAAGGTTAGGGTAGATTTTTCGAAATGGAGATGTCAGATATAGCCTTGATATACTCCTTCAACGTGAGGGGCATTTCCTTAGTAACAAAATCACTTGACAGCAGCTAAAATACACTGAAAATGGACGTGACCCGGAGTAGTAGTAGTAGTTGTAGTCTCAGGTTCATCTGAATTGTGAATCCGGTGGACTGAAAGCTGCCCTTGTCTGGTAGTCGACCATCCTCCTTTCGGGGATAGAGAGAAAGTTGACAGACGCTTGTATAACCAGGCAGAGGAACCGCTCAGTTATATCAGTGCTACCAAGTGAAGGCGTCTCTCCCCAGCAGGAAAAATCGTCATCGTAGTGAAGAAATTAAGATACATTGAATTCTATTTGCCTGGCGGAAGAATTTCCGAAACCCCACCCCACCACCAGCCCCCTCCACACAACACCTGGGTTTGGGCTCGCACATTTCCTTTGGCATTATCATATTCCTTCATTTGCTTTCTCTTACTGTCCACACATTTTTCTTGGCAGTACTATTGATCTTGCTTTCTTTAATGTTCTACGCATTTCTCTTGGCTTTATTTCTTTGTTTTGTATCCGTCCCACATTTTTCTTGTTTATTTTCTATACATTTTCTCACGGTCCGCATATTCTCTTGGCTTTTTTTTCTTTGTTTTCTCTCCTTGTCCATACATTTCTTTTGACTTATTTTCTTTACTCTGCATTTTCTCCCGGCCTCTAATTTCTGTCCGTTCTCAGACTTCAGGTAATGGTCCAAAACCTTGCTTGATTTTTGCTCTGTGATTATTCTTTATGGCAAAAAATAATGAAAGGACAGAACCTTGTAAAGATGCCCGTTCTTTAGGACGCTCAAAAACAAGAACCGCTTGTTTTAAGATGCCTGGGCGTACTGAGTTTCACAGACCATAAAAAAACAAAGGCAAAAACAGAAAGGAAGGCAGTTCCAGAGTTGATATAAAAACGTATACTGGACTGGCTACAAGAAAATACAGTATATCGTCTTAGGGCTTGTTTAATAGTCTGGTTCTCTGCTTATGTACTATCAGCAGTAAGTAAATTAGCAAATATACGATGCCGTGAAATCGTTGAAAATAACCAGTACCTGAAAAACTCACTCAATAGATTTAATCATTTCAAATCAGGGGCATCTTTAGAATGCTGTTTTTTTTCTGCTAGCGGAAGATTTAATTCAGCTTACAAGAGCCTGGTAGTGAAAGGGTGAATGGAAGCTTCACAGTCGTGTTTGGAAATAGGGATACACATCTAGTCGAATTTTCTTCTGTCGTGTTCGCTGCTGGTGAGATGTGGAACTCTTTCGCCTACTCCCTGGTTCACTGATCATCAATGCACTACGCAGAGAGGTCAAAAGTTTCAGTTATCACCAGCATTAGACACTACAGTAAGCAAAACTGGTAGATGTGTAGCCTTCCTTCTGAACGCCACTGTACCCAACCTCTCCAGTTCGAAACGCTGATCTAAAGCAGAATAAAGTTGTCAAGAGATTGCAGGAATATAATACAGATGACGACGCTGAATGGGATAGGTGAAAATCCCACTCACTCACTCCCTCACCCACTCTCTTGCCCACTCACTCACCCAGTTTCTCGCTCACTCTTTTAATCGTAACTTTTCTCGCCGCCGCATAAACAGTTTTCGCTAATGCCTTGAACTTTTTATTTTTTGTCCTTCAGTCGTCATACTTCCATTTCTCTTCACTCTGCCCTTCTTTTCGTATCTCCCTCATTATTTGGTCGTTCTCAGCCATCAGCCATTTCTGCCGAATTTTCATCATCATCATCATCACCATCATCAGTAACAGCTCCTGCATCACCACTGATTATCACCACCACCACCACAATCTCCCCAAACCATCTATCAATCAGTCATCCTATCACCATTATTAGACTAAATATTTAAGCCAATCATAATCGTTACCCATCCTTATCAGTTTTCATCATCACATAACATCAGGCACCTTTTCCATTAGTCAGTAATTCTCCTCATTATCATCAGACTCTATCATCAAATCATCACCTCCATCATTATCAGCATCCATCACCATAACCATCAATCATCATAGTCATCATCATCATCATCATCATCATCATCATCATCTTTTCATCATCAACATAACATACAGCCATTGGATAAAAGACTATAACCTCTGACCACATTAACTGTCACTGTAAAAACCTGAAATATGAGTAAATATATAAACGAAGAACTAAGATGCTGTGACCTTTCTTGCTTCCTTAATCCATGGAGAACGACAACGCCTTTATTTTTATTTATTTATTTTTTGCTTTCAGACAATTATATTTAGCCTGGGCGAACAATCTGATAGTAAAACGGTTCATGAAAACTACATCTTAAGAATACGCCACTGGACTGGAGGGCTTAAATCTTGACAATAAAGTCACCAATAAAAATCATGTGATCACAAGGACGAAATTTATCCAGCTACAAGATGCGAACCTTGACCTGTTATGGGCACAGACACCCTGAGAAGAGTAAAAGCATTATGTTAAGGAATTTCAGCATCTCTAAAATATTTATGTATACTCATCTCAAACTTTAATAAACAGACCCACATCGTACACCACACGAATGAAAAATTATCTTAAAATAATTAATGAATTGCCTGGGTTCAAGATCATAAAATGTAATATGATCAGGTAACCACAGAGTCAGTAAAGGATTGAATACTAAGTTACTATATCCACGCGATTACTCTCCCCTCCCCTTCAGCTCTTCCTCACCCCATGGCTTCCTTATTTCATTCATTCCCTCACCACCCCTTACTGATCTAGTTCGTCCCCTCCTCCCACCTCCCTCCCGTGACAGACAAACCTCCAATCATCCCTTCAGGGTTCGAACCATTGCATGCAAGGCATGGTCTTCATCTCCGACTTTAATACTCTACCACTGGCCCACCAGAGGTGGAAATACAGGGCAAAATCGCCAGTTAAAAAGCAGATATGGACATGGGCAGATCACGTCCTCCATATAAAAGATACATACGACCAGGGTAAGTGAATGACAACCCAGAAATTGAGCGAATACTTTGCAGACAAAATGAAACTGAAGGTCACATATACAGTAATATAGGCGGCTGGCTACAGTCGAGACTAGAAGTTATTACCGTACCTGAAATGACTGCAACCTGGTAACTAATCAATTATTGCTTTTAGGCCGGAAAATTTGCCACTAAGGTCTAGAGTCAAGCTGATAATCTACAACTATATACAACTGCTGTCTCATTCCAGACATTTTTCAGCTACTGTCCAAGTTTTTTTGTTTTGTGTGCGTGTGTGTGTGTGTGTGTGTGTGTGTGTGTGTGGCTAGCTTCCATCCCATAGACAACAGCTGCACCATGGCCAGTCTCAGTATCAGGTTACAACAGAGGAAGTATTGCGTTATGATAATTGATAAATATTATGAAGGACATCCAATGGTCCGTGGATAAAGGACACTTGCCAGATCAAATTATTTTTATTACACTTCATTGTGCAGTATAGTCATATGGAAAGTCATAAAAACAGTGATTTCCTTAATGT
>JAGKTI010010072.1:18240-29316 GCA_018397915.1 Birgus latro
GTGTGTGTGTGTGTGTGTGTGTGTGTGTGTCTGGCTAAGCTTCCATCCCATAGACAACAGCTGCACCATGGCCAGTCTCAGTATCAGGTTACAACAGAGGAAGTATTGCGTTATGATAATTGATAAATATTATGAAGGACATCCAATGGTCCGTGGATAAAGGACACTTGCCAGATCAAATTATTTTTATTACACTTCATTGTGCACTATAGTCATATGGAAAGTCATAAAAACAGTGATTTCCTTAATGTGAGAAATTAATTAAATCTGGAATTAATTAGTCTAGAAGTTCCATGAAATATTACATCAAAAAGTCATTCAAAACAAATATAACAAGTGATGCTCTTAAGCTTCACATAAAAACATTGAAATAATCGGAGGAGCGCCAGTGGAGAAATGACTACCCAGTAACTTTCCACCCTGCTAATCTTCCTTCCCTTCCTCCAAAAGGTCATTACAGTAAAAATAGCCTTAAATTCTTGTACTTCACATAAAAAAGACAGTTAAAAACATTAAAATAATCAGTGTAGCTTCTCAAATTATCATTGGAGACTACCCAGTATCTACTTCCACCCTGCTAATCTTCCTTCCCCTGTCCTCCAATCATTCCTCCTCTCCCTCACTCTATATATACCTTCCCTATCTCATCCATTCTCTGGCCAATATTCACTAGCCCCGTTCTTCCCCCTCCTCTCACCCCTTATCCCAGTTTGCCTCACCACCCTCAACACCACATACTTCCCCTTACTATCCTCTACATACTTTTCCTCAGTCCAGGCATTCATCAGTCCTTCCCTCTTCTCTCTCCTTTTCATTACTCCCACACCTTATATCTAACTCCACACTTTCCATCGCAGTGAGGGTAGTGATGTTGCTTTTTAACCCTTTCAACCCAAGGACGCAACTTAAGCTTTATTCTCGCTGCTACCAGATGATTATATTCACATTAGGAGGGCACCCTTGCACTAAAGGAATTGATGAAGGCTATATACAAAAACCCTTGGGTAAAAAGTGTGAGCAAAATAAAAGTCTGGATCTATCAGTAACATAAGACTAGTTATTGTCCTGGAAAATTATTAAAAGAATCTCCCGGTGAGAGCTAGAATAACAAAAATTCATCATAGTGAATGGGTGCACGAAAGTGCTTTTAATCCCTTCACTATGGTCTTCCATCAGCTGAATAAAATCGTCGGGACGTCGCCTGAGTAAAATTTTAAAAAGCATCAAGATAATGGAAGGGTTGACTCGTATGTCTTCTCACACCTACCAGGCAACATTTTATTTTTATCTTTTATTTATATTTTTGGTATTCACTCGACAATATTTCTCGAGGCAGCTAAATCCTCCTTTGTGCTAAAAACATACCACTGTCACTCCTTCAGCGCTAAAACCCATCGTCCTTACTGGATAAATGCCATGACAATCTCACTGGGGAGTGTGGGGGGGGGGATTCATTGTTGATCAGCGTAAACGGACTCCTCAATCCAGCAGTCGTGTCTGATCTTAGTGTCGGAGTGCCTGAAGTGTCTGAGGAAGGGCGCCAGTTCCTCGAGGAAGGGCAGGGTGAGACAGCGGAGTGCAGGCAGCGATAAGATGAGATTGATCAGTGAGTCGCACACATCGTTGTCATGTATGCCTCCACAGGCCATGATACCACATGCTTCCATTTCATGGAGACACAGCTGCACAGGAGAACAGGGAGACATTGTTATCGGCGATTGAGGAAGACGAATGGATGAAATGATAGTGGATAGGGTCGAATACAACTCGCACTTAACTCATGGAAACACAGCTTCACAGGAAGACAGGGGGATACTGGTGGACGGGTAACAGGTGAAGGGAGCTGGATGGATTGTTGGTATATCAGCTTTCTTTGGATGTAATACCACAAGCACCCAACAGCTGGAAACACAGCTGCACAGGACAGGGAAACATTGGTGGATTGGCAAATGGGTAAGACATATGGCAGGATTGTTAGTGGTGGGGTTGTACAATCACTCACACCTTACTCATGGAAACAAAGCTGAACAGGAAGAGAGGATGGCGTTTGCGAACTGCTGATAGGTGATGAGGACTAGATGGATTGTTAGTGTATTATCCATCTCGGAATGCAATATACCAGGTATCCTACTCATGGAAACACAGCTGCACAGGAAGAGAAGATGGTCATGGTAGTGGAGGGATGAGACCGAAAGGATGGTCTGCTACTGCTATGAAGTCTTGATGATTGAAGACGAGTGAGTACACTGTTAAGCCTATGTCCCACTGTCAGGAACTTTCCCATGACTTGCCACGATCTTCATGTCTTCGTGTGTCGCCGCATGTCGTCATGAGTAGCGTGGCGTGACTTAGCGATGACGTAACGCTGACATGGAGAACTCGGTCATTCTTCGCGGTTCTTGGAGTGCTACGACAATTTTTGGGATGTTTAAAATTGTCGGCATGGGCGCCGACTAGGAGCAGAACGTGACATGTCGTGATGGTAACGTCATTTGACTTAGCTGTGACTTAGCGTGTCTTAGCGTGTCTTAGCTTGTAGTAGGCTGTCGCACTTGACATATTGACGCAATAACTTGCATTTGGCAACTGACACCTGCCTTATTTCTTGAATTAATGGCTATTGGCCATAGGTGGCCATTAAGCCGAAAAGTCTATGTTCAAGACTCAAATACACACACACAAAAATCAAATGCACAAAAGAGACTCGACTACACAAAAGATGCTAACAAATATACAAAAGATGCCCAAATATAAAAAAAAGACACTAATATACAGGGCACTCGAAAAATAAAGGCTATGGAGGGCTAAGTCACACCTGCCTATACTCCACCCTCCTTTATATAGCCTCACACCGAAGATCCCAGCCATCGTCATTTATCGTCATATGTCCTGGTATTCTTAGAAGTGACTTAGCAGTAACTAAGCGATTCCATAGCGTGTCGTAGCTTGTCGTAGCTTGTCGTGGCGATGTCGTGGCGATGTCGTGGCAATGTCGTGGCGTGACGAGGAGTCAAAGTGACATTTTCTTAACTGCGGGATGATCACAGTGTGTCGTCAGGAAAACGTGACGACATGCAGGGTGTCGTGGGATGTCATAGCAATGTCTTTGTGCGTCTTAGCATTAACGTGACTGTGACGTGAAATGGCTGTTTAGGCCTACCATTTGAGGTATGATTGTGGCATTTCACCAAGATCATACCTCGAGGGTAAGATCGTAGTGATCGGAGCCATTGTCGATGATGAATTTGAATACGGGACACGGGCTTTAGTGTATGATCTGTCTCGGGACGTAATTATAAATGCACTCGAATCACAGAAACACAGCTGGATAAGAAAAGTGACAGCACTGTTTTTACTCAGCTACCTTAAACTGCCGTCTCTTCATCTTGATGC
Organism: Birgus latro; assembly: GCA_018397915.1. NCBI lineage: Eukaryota > Metazoa > Arthropoda > Malacostraca > Decapoda > Coenobitidae > Birgus > Birgus latro. Next base: position 21,634 of record JAGKTI010010072.1, read on the forward strand.
AGATTTGTAACGAGACATTAATGCGAATCGAGAAGTTCAGTAGAATGGATGCAGAATCGTAACTTTTTTTTTTTGTCACTGAACCACATGATATAAGCAAAAAACAAATAACAATAGTTGGTGAGCTGCTGGTGGGTGAGGACAAGCAGACGGATTGTTACTGTATAGTCGCCACGGGCCATAATACCACACACACCCAACGCCCTAAAAAAAGCTGGCTAGGATGGCAGTGAAGTGTTGGTGAACTGCTTATGAATGGTAAGTGGCTGGACTGCTATGGTGGGTTTACTTTGACCTGAAAAATATTCCTAACACCTTTAAGGTATTTCAGTAGCTAAGTATAGTCAGACAAAAGGGTGGTTATTGCTGTTACTTAGCTATCTGTTTGACCCAGTAGACCCCTCAACCGCAGGTATGCAACTGCACCGATGAGGTCGTTAGATAGATTCCCTACACCAGTGATGTGTCTGCGTCAGTGTGGCACACGTTGTACAGTGCTATATTATGTGTGGCATGTTGTGTGGATCTATTTTACAAACTGGGCATATCATACGTGATTCCACCTAATCATAATCTAAACTGGTGATTGAGGAGAGCTGTGTGATATCCTGATCTTAACCTTGCTGGGTGAACTCAGTCAGCTCTAAGAATACCTTTGAGAAGTGGATGCCATGAGGGAGAATTGTGATACAGTTCTGTTATCGAGGTGTTGTATTGTTCTGCACATGAAATGAGTATGTATGTGTTTCTTCACTGTCGTTTTGGAGTGTCTGGAGGTGGAATGTGTTGAAGAGGATGTGGAAGAAGTGTTTATATGATGGTTGTGCCTAGTTGTGTTGTGTGGCTCTGTTATAATGGCAGGGATGTCTGCAGTGAGCTGGGGGAGTGGTAATGGTGCAGCAGTGATGGTACACACACACAAAGACAGACCAAACAGACACGCAAAGACAGACCAGAAAGACAGAAGATTAAACACAGAGAGTCAGACAGACACAAACAGGCAGACAGACAGTCAGTCTGACACAGACAGTCAGACAGTCAGACAGACATACAAACATAGTCATACATACATACATACACAGACAGACATACAGGCATACATACATAAACAGACAGACATACATACATAGACAGACATACATACATAGACATACATGCATACCTACGTACATACATGCATACAGACAGACAGACAGAGACAAACAGACAGACGCACACGCACACGCGCATACACACACACACACGCACACGCACACGCACACAGGCAGGCACACACGCACGCACACAAACACACACACACGTACATACACACACACACGCACACGCGCACAAGCACACGCACGCACGCACACACGCACGCGCGCACACGCACACACGCACACACTGGTGCAGTCACACTGGTGCAGTCACACAGGCGTCGAGACACAGAAGCACGCGTACCTGTTGGAGCTGAGTGAGAAGGGGCCTGCCAGAGGTGTTGGCACATGTGACCACATTAGCAAAGCAAGCGACGAGGGAACTTGCATCCGAGCAACTCTGCTGGCCAAACCACATTCCTAGGCACAGGCGGTTCATGTGTGTCAAGCGGGGCAATAGAGTTCCGACGAAGTTCTGTGGGCGTGAAAGATTATGGGTTAAATTTTAAGTAGAGTGTGCGAGGCAGTGGAGGTAGTTCTGTGGACGTGAAAGATTATGGGTTAAATTTTAAGTAGTGTGTGCGAGGCAGTGGAGGTAGTTCTGTGGGCGTGAAAGATTATGGGTTATTTACGTGGTTTATGATATNGTGGAGGAACTTGTGTGGGGAGAAATTATGGCTTATTTACGTGGTTTGCGAAATGGAGGTTGCTCTGTGGGATGAGAGATTATCTGGTTTGAGGTGGAGAAGGACGTTTTGTGGGGGAGATTATGGATTATTTACGTGGCTTATGAGATAATGGTGGAAGTTGTGTAGGGAAAGAACATTTTTTTTTTACCCGGTTTTTCTTGCTTTTTAAGGTCAAATTTACCATTTTCACTTTAATATTCCTTCCCTGAAACTACTGAAATCTCTTTGGGACTCTTTTTACCAATATGGAGAATTTAATATAGACTTCGTTAACATCTTCACTGCGTATAGAATATTCCTAAGTTGAATACAATCGTCTGTTTATAGGGAAAAAGAAGTCATCAGCTTCCCTTGATTATTTGATGAATAATTGGAAACTGGCAAAATACTTCATCAGCTTGAGGGGCTTAATTGTCTTAAAACTATGCTGTCGGGACAAAAAGCAAAGTATATCAGCTTGAAGGGCTTAACTTCATTATATATATGCTGACTAATAACTCTGAACTTGGCACCCCACAACAACCATAAAACAAAACCCACATTCTTTGGATTTTCAGTCATGGGTGTTTTTTTTGTTGCATTTGAGACTGATAAATAAATGAATTAGCATAATTATGAATTCATCTTTTTTTTTTGTATTTCTGCTAAATCTCAAATTATTCAGCAGCCCTGTTGCAGCTATGTAGTACTTATTTTGGAAAAATATTAAAATATCATAACTTTACATTAAGGTTAAATACTATTCCAGCACATGTAACATTCAATTTTTATCAGTAATAACTAGTATATACCGAGTTCTCTAATGTAGAGGCCCCAGGACAACACTAATATACCCGTTATTGATGAACTGCTTTAAATGAATCTCTGTTCATATAAATTTTAGTCTGTCATTCATATACTGCTTTTGATAAATTCTCAGAGATTTTAAATATGAGCGCGATGCTGAGTGGGCATAAGCTGGTGGACTGTATTGAACAAGTGATTATGCTGTACCCAGTAAGGAGCAGCTAAATTTTACTTCTGATTTAACTCCGGGTATTTCCTTTCCTAACAGTGGGGTCATCTTAAGGGAAAAGGGTATAAGAACAAGGATCGCAAACATGGTCAGCTGAAAGAAATCAGTGTTATGGGGAGTGTAGCCATCCTAGCGGACAAGAGGCAACGGAAAGTCACTAGTTTCCAACACCCGGTTCAGTTACATCGAAACGGCAATGGAGATCGTTTTCAAAATGTGGTGTTATTGTGGATAAATTATAATGAAATGAAAACAAGTACCATGTTTCACCAAATCAGTTCACATATACAGTACTAATATTATTCTGGAGCCTCTGTATTAAATCACCCAGTATAAACGTCTGACATAACATAAAAGGGGCTGTATCATTAATGTCTTTAGTACAATGGGGGTAATTTATAGTTTACTCTTCCCGCCACCGGACGATTCTGCTCATGAAAGATCCTTGATATAGGAAGAGTTTGTGCGGGCTCCAACACAACCAACCCAGTTCAACATTTACCTCTACAGCTTAACAAAATCGTCTGGACAAGGTAAGAATAAAATAAACTGTTGAAGGACTGTTGGGCTTAACTTGCTTATCACCAAAAAAAAAAAAAAAAATAAGAGCTGCAGGACTGAATGGCTTAAATTGTTTATCACAGTGAAGAAAATTAAGAAAATATGAAGGATGAAAAACAGAAATTTCATAAATAAAAATAAAGACCTTGCCAGCGTACAGTCGACCATAAAAGTATCAGTGCCCACGAATCAGCTCGATATCACAGACTTTGGCTATTGCCAAGACCCAGACAATACGACCGTACGTTAAAAATCTATGGATGCCACACACAACGCTGCTTTAATATTTCCTAAGGTTCTTTTATACTATCTTATCCCAGATTGTCATCGGTTTGAAACTTATCTGACCTCTCCTGAGCGATACTTTGTTGATCGGCTGTACATAAAAGGCATTTGCTGCCAACTAATGCAGAAGACAATATTTCAGATGTGCAGGGTGGCCCATATATATCTCTCCACATCCACTCCGCCAGGTGATCTCTCGTGTAGTGGGGACGGCTTATTCAGTGTTATCAGTATCTACTCTGCATTTTACTCAGTTTCTGCTGCCACTGCCACAACTACGCCCATACTGGCCGACTAAACCGTCCCCGCAACACAAAAGATTTTGCCACGTGAGTATTTAGTGGAAAGCCAATTACGAGCCACCCCGTACATGTGTTGACGACAGACACAGCCAGGTACTGAGGGGGCTGGGATGGCACTGAGGAGGGGAGGGCACTGAGGGGGGGATGGCACTGAGGGGGGGATGGCACTGAGGGGGGATGGCACTGAGGGGGGATGGCACTGAGGGGGGATGGCACTGAGGGGGGATGGCACTGAGGGGGGATGGCACTGAGGGGGGATGGCACTGAGGGGGGATGGCACTGAGGGGGGATGGCACTGAGGGGGGGTTGGCATTTACCTTCGTTTCGTCCAGTGGTGCAACACTTGTAGCGCTGAGGCGTAGTAAAGTGAGCCCGTGTGTGCCATAGCAGACTCTGTGCTGGGTTGAAGGGAGGGTATTGGCCACTTGATCTTGATTTTGTGAAGAGATGAGAGGCGGGTCGATGATTAGAGTGGAGAGACCAGGGCAGCAGTCAAGGAGGTTGTGAACTGCATCAAATGAATAATCCCCTACCATCATCCTTAAGTGCTTCAGAAAGCTTAAACAAGATAAATCCCCCAGGGGCATGTTATTGATTACCATGGTTTTGATGTTACTGCAGGCTAACTTACGGATGAGAATAACGAACCAATCCAATTGGGCTTCCCACAACGTCACCTCTACGCTCGTCAGGTTGGCAAGGGGGTGCATCATTGCAAATGACTCCAGAGAGTTGATTTTATAGCACAGCGTCGTTCCGAGACAAACGCGAGTGAGAGGTAACACTGCCAAGGCAGGGTCAGTGCCGTGGAGTGCAGCCCAGGCTTTTCTAAAGTATGTCACGTCATTTAGGTTGAGAATTGTATCTTTACCTAAAAACTCAAGTTTAGGCTGCAACACCAAAACTAGAACTTGAAGACTGTGTCTTAAGTGATCGTCTATTTCTAGGTCGTGCAAATATAGCACTTTTAAATTTGGAAACCGTGGCACAAATTGCCTCCGAAACTCCTCGCCTTCCCTTATGAATCTCTGCAGCAAGTCATGCCTGACAAGGGTTTCTGACACCCCAAACAAGTAGCATATAACGATTCCGTAGTGATCCAAGAAGTACATGGAATTCAGTTCCCTGCAGTGTCGGCTCAGTGACTGAATGGTCTCCAGCGTATAATCCTGGAAAAGTCATTTTGAAGCATATTATTGCTGGAGCACTAATTATCATGATCTTAGCCGTATTTTTCCACTAAATTTTCAATGGTGTATTGTAACATAATCCAGAAACAGGAACAGAAAACAAAACTAGGAGAAACTAACTTCAGCGTGGCTAATAAAATGTGATACTAAGACCAGTAATTCATCGGAAAACTTTGAAATTCTCTGTTCCATCAGTAAAACCATCCATGCTAATGTGTGTATTTTTATAATTAAGGTGTTCTGATCACATGCATCACTGAGGAAGAAATCACTGACAAGTTCAAGGGAAGCAACCTTCGTAATGTGCACTGCCATTCTCTGTTTCATTTCCTCCTTTCTTCATCCGATTCCAGACGCTTGTCATCAGTTTGGGGCAACCACTATTCTCTTTTTACTGAAATTTAGCCTAAAATTGCCATCTTCATACTCTCTATCTTTGCCTAAAATTGCAGTCTCTCATTCTTTAATACCGAGATGAAAGAAGGGATTGATACTGGATCAGGATGCTAGTCACTAAGAAGTGCAACGAAGAGCATGTAAAATATTGCTTTCCCCTGCCACTGAGTTACGTGAATATAGACTGCAAAAGGATCAAACTCTGGGCGAAGATGGAGTTTAAAAAAAAGAAAAAAGGATAGTAGTAAGGTGTTTAATGAAGGCTGTCTCTAGCCCCTCTAGCTCGAATCTCCAAAGATGAACTAAAATGTATGGAGAAAAGAAGCATAAAGTGAATAAAAAAAACAGGTCGGACTGTAGGGGCTAATAGAAAATCTGTCTTACTGTCTCTGTCTGTCTGTCTCTCCCCCTTTACAATTCCCCCTTCTAACAATCAGGTGAGGGTCAAGTCCCCTGTGAAATAAAATACCAAAGTATCAGAGTGGTGGATTGCGACGGAATGAGTAGATTGAAACTGTATTCTGTTCGCTTTAACTCTGCGTAAAACTGCTATCTTTCAATGCTAAATACTGAGCAACAAAACAGTCTAAACTAGAATAATTATGGTGTTAAGTCACGAAGTTATTCTGGGAAAATGATGAGCTATGGTATTAATCTGTTACTGAGCTAAAGGATAATCTCCGCCTATTTAAAGTGAATGTACTCAACGAAGGACAATTCTTAACCTTTCAGTGCGGATTGTGCCATTTTCTACTTTCATTTGTCACAAAAAAATTTACTTCATGTTAGGAATGATCTTTCAGACTGAAAGTCCTACACCGCAGCTCCCCTGTTCGCGAAATCTCAGTAGAGTATAATTGTCTAGCGGTAGATACACGAAAAAATAAATAAATAAATAAATAAAACGCCGAGAACCTAGACTTCAAGATGTTGACACAAAGCATTGCTTGGTATGCCTCCGCCAAGCCTTGCACAAGGACTCCCCATACACCCTTCATGACAGGGTTCACTGTGGGTTGACATGAGACTAAAGATGAACTAAGCTGACACCATATGACCTTGACCTTTGACCCCTTGACCTTGCTGACCAAATCACTTCATCATCCTTTCATATTAGATCAGTTTGGTCAAATTCCGTCGAGGGGTTCAGGTGATATCGCCTCCACACCAATATAGCCTTGACCTTTGACCCCATGACCTAGCTGACCAAATCAGTTCATTATCTCCTTATACTGCATCACTGACGTAAGTTTGGCGGAAATCCGTCGATTGGTTCAGGAGATATCGAGCCAATAACAGGAACCCAGGGCAAGGCTACGTAGACCCGTCATCTAAGACGAGGGTGACTGACTTCATTCATCCCTTTGTGGCTTTAACCCGAGGTGGTGGTTTCACCAAAGTCGTTCTAGTCTACATTACAGCAGCACCTCGTGTGCAAAAATCGTAAATGAGAGACAGCCGGACAGAGTCGCTCCTAGAGATGCTTGAGCGTCTAAAAACAACTCGTTGGATACAACTATTTAAAGGACAGGTTTATTTTTTCATTCCCTCCAGGTGCTAGAAATTATAGGAGCAAAAAAAAGTTTCAGTATCCAGGTGTTGGTAATTACAGGAGCAAGAGTGTTTTAGCATCCAGGTGTTGATAATTACAGGAACAAGATAAAATTTCAGTATTCAGGTGTTGGTAATTACAGGAAGATAAAATTTCAGTATTAAGGTGTTGCTAATTACAGGAACAAGATAAAATTACAGTATTAAGGTAATGGTAATTACGGGAGAAAGTTTCAGCATTAAAGTGTTGGCCATAAGTGAAAGAAATTTATGGGGTCCAAGTTCTGGTAACCGTATAATCCAGGTGTTAATAAATATAGGATCCAGGTGTTGGTAATTACAGGATCCAGTGTTAGTAATGATAGGATCCAGGTGTTAGTAATTACATGATCCAGGTGTTAGTAATTACATGATCCAGGTGTTAGTAATTACAGGATCCAGGTGTTACTAATTACAGGATCCAGGTTTTCGTAATTACAGGATCCAGGTTTTCGTAATTACAGGATCCAGGTTTTCGTAATTACAGGATCCAGGTGCGCGTAATTATAGGATCCAGGT
>JAGKTI010010073.1:0-12344 GCA_018397915.1 Birgus latro
AAGAACTCAAAGAACAGACAGAATGAAGGACAGAAAGAACTCAAAGACCAGACAGAATGAAGGACAGAAAGAACTCAAAGAACAGGCAGAATGAAGGACAGAAAGAACTCAAGGGACAATTACAGGCACAAAATGAAGAAATCAAAGAACAATTGCAGGCACAGAGTGAACAACTAGAGGCACAATGTGAAGAACAAAAAGAATGATATGAACAACTTCAAGAGGCATTACAGGAGCAACAAAGGGAGTTACAACTGAGGATGCAAGGACAGCTAGATTCTTTCATGGAGGTAATGAAGGAAGAACAGCAACAGCTTAAGGAAGTAGATGCCAAGCTAGAGCAGCAGAAGTATGAGGTAAATAATAATGTGATGGAGTGCTGACAGTATGTAGATGAAAAGTTGAAGCAAGCAGATGACCAGTTGAAGCAGGCAGATGACTAGTTCAAGCATGTAGACAGCCATTTGAAGATAATTTGTGAAAGAATTGAGGCTGCAGAGAAATATTGCACTGCTGAGCCTCGGGTTAGTGTACAGGGAGCATATGAAAAGAATGGACGGTGTATGGTGAATTTTGACTGATTCCAAGCATCTAAAGGTAGCAGTACAGGGCTGAATAATCGGAATGGAGGAGATTTAAATCCTGGACTTATGATGTCCCCGTTTTTAGGCCCCAAACCGGTGAAGTGCATGGCTATAATGGGGGTCCAGTTAAAAAGAAATCTCAGGAATTTGATGGCAGAGTATCTTTGGAAGCTTACTATTATGCTTTGTGTTTTAGAGGCAACTTCTTGCTTCTTAACCCGTCACGTCCCGACCGATTTCCAAACTACGATACCACAAAATCCCGAGCATTTTGGGAATTTTTTTTTATTGGCTCAAACCTTCGCTTTTGGTGAGAAACATGGAAAATTCATAGAGAAATCGTGATCCTTTGCTTAAAACTGTTGATATTGGTTTCATGCAACCATACATTTTCCTTCTTTTTCAGGATACCTGGCTAAAGAAAACAAACTATGGAAGGGTTAACTAAGTCCAGCCACTTTCAATTATGTATTTATTTATGTATTTGGTACGAATTTATGTGTAGAAACAGACTATTTTGGTTTTAACACATTTATATAGGCAACAGAAGAGAGTAAGGAGAAAGTGGATGAGGAATTTGGAAGGAATTTGAGTGCAAAGTGGAGGGAATGTAAGAAAATGTTCTGGAAGGAGGGAAAGAGAGCTAGACAGGGTGCCAACGAAGTCAGTGGGGGTGTGAAAGATAAAAATGGTACAGTAGATTACTAGTGGAGAAGGGAGAAAAAGTAAACAGATGGAGAGAACATTTTAATGAACTGTTGAACATAGAGAATGAAAGTAATGCAAGTATAAGTGGCTGGGGAATGCAAAGGAGAAGGAGAGTTGTGAGAAGAGAGGAAGAAATCAGTAGGATGGAAGTGGTGGAAGCAAAGAAGAAAGTTAAAATGGGGAAAGCCCCAGGAATTGATGAAGTGTGTGGTGAAATGCTGTAGCATGGGGGAGAGATAGTAATAGAATGGATGTGGAAGGTGTGCAGATTGGCTTGGGAGGAGGGCAGAGTCCTGGAGGATTGGAAGTCAGGTATAATTATTCCTCTGTACAAAGGAAAAGGGGAAAAAGCAGTGTGTGGTAATCATAGGGGCATTTGCCTTCTCAGTGTAATAGGAAAAGTATATGGTAGGATACTTATTGACAGAATTAGGGAAATTACAGAGGAATTAGTTGGAGAAGAACAAGCAGGTTTTAGGAAGGGAAGAGGTTGTGTAGACCAGATATTCATTCTTAGATCCTTAGTGGAGAAGTTTTTAGAGAAGGGCAAGAAGTTGTATGCAGCCTTCATGGATCTGGAGAAAGCATATGACAGGGTGGATAGACAAGGTTTGTGGAAGGTATTAAGAATATATGGAGTGGATGGGAAGTTGTTGAAGGCAGTGAAGAGTATGTATGAGGGTGCTAAGGCTGCAGTGCGTGTGGATGGCAAACTGAGTGAATCTTTCCATTTGAAGGATGGATTGAAACAAGGATGTGTCATGTCTCCATGGTTGTTCAATCTGTACATGGATGGGGTTACAAGGTCGGGCAGTGGATGTTGGAGCAGCCCTAGTGAGAGAGGGCAGTGTTTGGAAACTCCCTGTACTGTTGTTTGCAGATGATACTGTGTTGTTGAGCGAAGGCGAAAGGGAGCTGCAAGGCTTGACAGATGAGTTTGGGAGAGTGTGTAAGAAATGGAATCTAAGGGTGAATGTAGGGAAGAGTAAAGTGATGGTCTTCGAGAGAAGTGAAGCCAGTGAATGTACGGTGAGATTGGATGGGAAGGATATGGAGAATGTGAGTGAATTTAAGTACTTAGGCAGTGTGATGAGTAAGGATGGAAGTCTGAAGAGTGAAGTGCTCGAAAGGGTGCAGCAGGGAAGGAAGGCTGCTGGTTCGTTGAAAACAGTGATAAGAAACAGGGAGGTGAGCATGGAAGTGAAAAAGTTGTTACATGACAGTATTGTGATACCAACTCTAACATATGGAAGTGAAGCTTGGACCCTGTTGGAAGGACAGAAGTCAAGAGTGAGAGCAGTGGAAATGAGTTATTTGAGAGGAGCATGTGAAGTCACATGGAGAGACAGACTAACAAATGAGGAAGTGAAGGAGCATTGTGGTGTGGTTGAGGACGTGATGGGAAGCGTTAGGAGAAACACGTTAAGGTGGTTTGGGCATGTGGAGAGGATGGAGAGAGAAAGACTGACAAGGAGAGTGTATGTGAGTGAGGTGGAGGGGGCGAGAGGGAGGGGGAGGCCAAGGATGAGATGGAGGGATGGAGTGGAGAGGTATATGAGAGAGGGGGGTGTGAGTTGGGAGCGTGGTAGTGAAATGGCAGGGGACAGAGTGACATGGAGGCGATTTGTTTGTGGCCACCCCGTTCGGGATTGAGGCGTCTGGCAATAGATAGATAGATAGACAGAATAGAAGCATTGTTCAGTCACCAAACACATTCACATATGGCACCTTCCTTTATGACATTACCACCTCATCACTTCTTTATTTCTTTGTCCTCCACCTCAGGAATCACTTTCACCATGAATTTCGTCATTGGAGAGACCGTGGGACAACATACTTTTACTGGCCAGCTTACTGCTAACAGGTGAATTGCCCAGTGTGGGGGGGAGGGAGGGTTAGGTGGGGCCAGGCAGTATCCCCGCTTGACATCAGGTAGAGGAAGGTCTCCCACATATGCCTACCAAAAATCACCCATGAAACATGAAAATTGTGCAAATTATGACCCTTGCAATTACGCGACGTACCCATAAGTCGATGGGTGTAGCTGTGACAAAACATCGCGACATACCCATACGTCAATGGGATTCCTCGGGTTAGACACAGACGCAAGCCTTGGGTTCTTTAATTCAGGACCGGGCAAGAACGTATACCAAAGGAACAGGGTATAAACACAGGCTAACCAGTCTTACACGTATATTACCATACATCGACACACAGTACAATATCAAACAATACATGTGGCACTTACAAACTCTTAAGGTGCATTTCAAGAGCAACACACAGTACAGTAACACCTCAGGGACTACAAGTCTTACAATCACTGAATGTCTATGTCAAAGCGACACAATTTAACACAAGTTTACAATCACTTAGCCTCAGCATGAGTTAGCACACAAGTCCCTGGGGAAGAGTTAACACTGGGGGCACTGAACCTTCATATATAGGGGAACATACAGGTAGTAACAGGTGCACTAGGGGAAGAGTTAACCTTAAGGGGCTAAACCTTGGCCTGGGGAGTTATTTAACACAAGCCCCCTGGGGAGATCAGTCCAGGAGGAATGACAATTGGACTCAAATGTTGATACTTCACTTGGGGAATCAGAGTTCACAATGTGGAATATTAGCACATGGGAAATATAAAGGCTCAACACAAATACAGTGAGTCTCTACCTCTGGGTGGTACACAGCTAGAACACAAGTTTACACAGGGGACAGGATTTCACACTGGAGGAGGTTCAGCTGATAGTTCTATGAATATTTAAAGGTCACTCACAGTTCTGTAGTGGCTCACACGGGAAGGTTCAGGTGGCGGCCCGGTGTGGGAGGGAGGCCGTCAGGGATGTGCTCTTGGGCCTTGTGGTAGTCGTCCGACGTGGGCAGCTGGGTGGCATGGTGAACCTCCTTCATGGTGCCTGAAGGGCAAGGATCTTGAAGTTACAGACTTGGAAGGTGCTAGGAATGCTATACTTAAGTACATACAGAGAAAGCATTACAGTGCAGAGATACAAGCTCTTAGAGCGCAAGGATGTGTGCTCTCAAATAGTTCAGTCTACCGCTTAGAACCCTATATGCATGATGACGTCGCCTTCATATGGCACCACTAGCAGAAGACACAAGGCATCCAGTGATACTGTCATGACACCATGTAGCAGAGCTAATTGTTAGGGAAGCTCACCAGAAACACACCAGGCGAGAGCATGTTGCAGCAGCTGTCCGGCAGTGCTGTTGGATACCTAAGTTGCGGCCACTGATTAGTCAGGTAACAAGAAATTGCATCACTTAAGGGAGAAACAGAGGACCGATGGGTTCTCAGCAAATGGCCCAGCTACCTCAGGAAAGGGTGACTCCTAATAAGCCTGCCTTCTCGTATGTGGGGATAAATTGTTTTGGGCCCTTCCTAGTGAAGAGGGGCCAGTCCCAGGAAAAGAGATACGGCTGTATCTTCACGTGCTTAACAGTGCGAGCCGTACACAATGAAAAGCTGAACTCACTTGATGCAGATTCCTTCATAAATGCTTTGGTTTGATTTATGGCCAGGAGAGGAGCTCCTGAAAAGATTCGTTCAGACAGTGGCACTGACTTTGTTGGGGCTCAGCGAGAGATAAGAGAATCCATCAATCAGTGGAATGAGTCAAAGTAAAGGATCAGTTTCTTCTCAAGCACATCAGGTGGGAGTTCAACCCTCCTGCAGCTTCACATATGGGAGGGATATGGGAGACACAGATAAGAACAATCAGAAAGATTATGACCGTCATGCTAAGGAATCAATTTCTAAATGATGAGCAGTTAGAGACTGTATTCTGCGAGGCAGAAGGAATTGTCAGCAGTAGGCCCCCTTAACCCTTTCGCGCACGGTAAGTTTTAATAAGTTTCACGGCTCAGGATTTTATTCCCCCCCGCGCTTCAGTGGCAGCCCGCGTGACGCAAATTTCACGTATTCTCGCCTCATTTTCGCCACCCAAACCTCAAAATATTGCCATGAAACCTACATTGTCTTATTCGCCGATGATTGTTTTAGCTGACAGGCAAAAAAAATAAATAAATAAAAAGTACATTAGGCCACCGTGAATAAACATTTCGGAACATGCATCTCACTTCCCAACATCGTCGTTCGAATGTTTTTCATCATACAGAAAAATGTTATTAGAAGTTTTGATAGAGAATTTCATTAGCTTTCAAATGAGGTTTGTCCGGTTGTGATTTGATTTGTAGGTTTCGAGAAAATAGCCAAAACTAAAAGCCATTAAAAAAAAATTCAGGGACCTCTAGCTCAGAAGTTTTCTCGCCCACCTCATGTTTTTATTACATAATCTTATGTAGAATTTCATGAGCTTTCTCCTGATAACTGGTTTATTTTGATACGCCTCATAGTTCCCGAGTAAATCGCACAAAACTACAGGGTATTCGCGGCCGAGGTGCACTTTCCTCTTGGACGGACAAAAACCGTTATAATTCCGCCTATGTAACAAGGACTTTTCATTATATAAATTACATAGGTATGTTTTATTCATACGTAAAATTCACTGATCTTTATCATGGTCCTTACAGGAAATCGATTAGCCCAATAGTTATCGAGCAAACGGAGGTCAAAGGAAGAATACTTCTCCGAGCGGTGACAGCAAGAAATAAACACTCGCTTCGCGTGCCTGTACCCTAAAAACAGCTTCCCATGCCTTTCCCTTTTTATTTCTTTTCAAGTACTGATGTTTACTGTTATATTCTTCCTCATGATGTTGTCAAAACATCAACGCGACTATTACCTGGACCGAAAAGAAGAACATACCTTCAGGTTCACTCTCATTTATTCCTGTCTCACCCATACCTAAATACAGTATTTTCGCTTGCTAGTGGTTTTATTTTGTCTTATTCAAAGTCTATCTGTGTCTGTCTGTAAAATGTACGAGGGTTTCACTTTTTATATTGCTATAAGAATGTCAGCATCACCTCTAGTCTTTGACATAGTAACTGATAATAAAGCTGTACTTTCTGGGGAAAAAAAGAAGTGAAGAATATAGAGGTATTGTAGCAGGTAAATACATACAAATAAAAAAAACTTCTGAAAACTCACTTCCTCCAGGGGTGTTGAGTTGCTGGCAGGACCTTGTGGGGGTTGAAGAAGAGGAGTTATGTAGTGTGTGTGTGTGTGTGTGTGTGTGTTTAGGTGTGACTGTGTGTGTGTGTGTGTGTGTGTAGGTCTGACTGTGTGTGTGTGTGTGTGTGACGATCTCTCGAGAGTACAACGCAACTCAATCTATGGCACACACCAAGCTCGTTTCTGAACACAGGCAGCATGTTTCACGTATTTTCACATCAGTTCATATGCATTTATAACAAAAGTAACAAATTCCGTTCCTAAAAACCACCTCTAATACTCCCTTCCTGACTATGGCATAACAGATAACACTTGCCCCTTTCAAGTCAATGACTATTACCATATGTAAAGGCTCTTATGTGTATTTTTCCAATAAGCAAGCCACTATATATATTTCACACAAATATACAGTCAAGGCTTCACTTTTTCATACGTATATTTACCACAGCGCTCGTCTGTCAGGAGGTGTGAGGGAGGAAAGAGTGGTGTAACCCCGCCACAGTGAACCCTTTATCGCTGGTAGGCCTAACGGCTGATAACGAACACCAGTGCTTTTCTAGTTATATATCTATGTCCCACCAACCTAATCATGTCAAAATATGCTCACAAATAATCTATTATAACACTGAGTCTAACAGGAGCTTTGCCTCGGGCGGGAGGAGGGAGAATTAGTAAGATTCAAAGGGACACACACTCGCGTAGCCTCACGGCTTGCCTGCTTGTCAGATACTGCTCTGCCTTGCTCCAAAACACCCCCCCTACACCCCTGACAGTGTGGCCAATGACTTGCCTCGGAAGAGACGCGCGGCTGCTAGAATGCACCCAAATTTCACGCAAATCGGCCAAAAACTTTATTTTTGGTTAATTTTTTCGCTTTAAAACGCGATTTGCGACCGTGTGTGTGAGCACAACCCATCGTATGTAACGCGAATCGCGTTACCGTGCGCAAAAGGGTTAACACCTGTGTCAGATGATCCCAAAGATCTAGAGACTTTGACCCCAAATCACTTGCTCTTGTTCTGGCCAGGTCATGCTGCTCCACAGGGTAAAACGTGCAGGCAGGATTTGTATGGTAAAAGATGGAAACATGTTCAATTTATAGCTGATAATTTCTGGAAACGATGGGATAAAGAGTACCTACCGTTAGTGCAGTTTTGTCAGAAGTGGCTGGAGCCCCAAAGAATTTTCCAGATTCAGTGATGGAAGGAGGTACCTCAAAGCAGTGCTGGCCTCTGGGGAGTTACGCAGGTGTTCACTGGCAGAGACGGCTTGCTGCGCAGTGTAGAAGTGCGCACAGCCTACAATAAGTTTGTAGGGCCAGTGAAAATATATGTTTGTTGGAGGACAGCAGTACAGTAGGAGCCTTGAGCAGTCAGGACTCAGGCCAAAATAATGACTCCTGAATGAGAGTGTGCAACGTGCTCCGCTCTGCAAGGCTGAGTAAACTTGTGCATATGAAGTATTAATGTGTATTCTATATCACTACCTCAACTTAAGTGTACCTTCATAGTTTAGTATACTTTGTAACATTATTTGTGTTTTGTCGCTTTAGTGGAAATTTATGTAAGTGCTTGAGATATGCCTTGTATTAGTAGTTTTTGTAAATGGCACATCACATGAATATAAAGTCTTTCTTTTTTGCAACATGATATTTAGTTTGTAGCGCTTGCTATGGTTTGCATTTTATTTGATAAGTTGTGCTTCAACTAAGGGAAAATAGCAGAACTTTTGCATGTACTGTATTTAGTTTATATGTGCGATCTCTTTTGTGTGCATACAAAGACTCTTGTTTATACGGGCTAGGCCTCATAGACAGACGACCCGCCTAATTAGAGCCCCCGCAAACTCCTACAAGTTGCCAGTGTTTGCCGGATCACTTAATAGTGTGGGGTCACTACCCACTCAGAGTTGGTGTACCTTCAATAAAAAAATAAAAAAACCTGTCGGGATTATTACTCATGCATAATGAGTACCAGTATTTTTTTTCATCTTAGGCATTTTACTGATGCTCTAAGCAAGATTTATGCTGAAAAGTTCTCCACCAAGTTTACTAAAAGCCATGAAAGCTTATTGTGTGTTTTTGCATTCAGCACATTTTTATCAAGTGTTATGAATCTCAGTTGTTGGAAAAATTTATCATACAGTTTCCAAAGATCGTAATCTTTCATTTGGTAAATCTTGACATGATTCTATCCATTATACACTTAATAGCAAAAATTGTACGGCTGAAATCTTACGTGGCCGAAATCAGTGACCCGAATTTTTAAAGACGCGATAATCGTCTTGGTTTGAGAACATGTCTCAGTTCTGCTATACCCTGTAGTCTATTTTTCTACATATATTTTAGCTGCGCAGTCGACCACAGCACTATATTTTCCGGATTTATTGGCTGATTTCAAAAGGCGCAGGCGTCAGGTGCAGTGTATACACATCATCAGCGCCGCCCTGAGTCCCTGGTGGCAGGCATACAAACTACGCCACCCTACCCATTTTTTTTTTTTTTTTTTTTCGCCACCCTACCCATGAGAAAGCACCTCCATATGAACTCAGTGAGTTCATACGATCTTCGATTGTTTAAGTATTGTAGTATATTTCCTTCATTTGTTATGTAATAATACAATTTCCCATTTACCATTTTTCCTTACAAATATACATTCACCAACTAAAAACATGACAGTGATCAATACTCAGGCAACATAATACTCGCATGTAGGCTGTCCCTAAACTGCAATAGACGCAACCTTCCATTTCTACTATATTTTGATAAATAAGCCATTTTTTCTCCAGTATTATATGTAGATAACTCAATAAATATACTATTTTCAGTAAGGTAACACAAACATTGTATAACAGAGGAAAATTCAAGTTGACCCCACTTTGCACTATACATAAAGTTATCAGGCGAGCTTTGGCATGTTCTTCCAGTTTGTAGGGACTCCCATTGGAAAGAAGTGTGTTGGGGGCTCCATAATTTTCTGGGGATTAACCAGGGATTGAGAGGTCCCACAATATACCTCATGTTGGTCTGTGAAGTATCTGTGTAACAGCTGCTAGTGAGAAAACTGTTAAATACTTTGCATTGGTGCAAAAGTAAGGTTAAAGTAGATGAAATTCCTTTCAGTCGTACTGCGCAGGCTAGGGATCTATATGGGCTGCCTCCCGAGGTGAGGGGAGGTGTACAAGATTTATGACGAGGGTTGCTATGCGAAAGGCCTCTGATGAGAGCTGTGGTATAGGCAACTATTTTGTGATGAATATCCAATAAAGCAGAACCCAAGTACAAAATCAGGCATTTTACAATCCCTAACTGTATAACATCTTTGGATGTTATACAGCACCCTCACTGTCTGGTGAGGAGACTTTTAGGTGCCCTTGGGTGGTTGTCCAGCACTGGGCAGCTTTTAGCTGCTCACGGATGTCATGGATAGGGCATCCGTGGCTGCAGGCAGAGAATTCCCAGGGGTTAATGGGGATGATATTAGTATTTTCCTTGAGGTGGGTGTTGCTGAAAGGTTTGCGTGGGTGTGGGGCGTCGTCCTCTGTGTGGGGAATGTATTGACTGCGCCAACATGCTGTGGGGTGGAGCGGGCGGCTAGGAGGCGTCTCACCAGCTGGATGTCTTTATCCAGGTCTCCCGTTGGGTTATGTATTGTAAAATGTTCTCTGATGACACTGGGGAGGATCCTTAAGAGTGTGTTGAAGATGTGCAGTTCCCGGGTTGCTGCATCAATTTCCGGATATGCGGCAGTGATGAGCCAACTGGCCTGGATGAGGGTGTCGAGCTGTAATAAGGCTACGAATTTTCCCAAGGATGGCATGACTGCTTGGGTCACAATTTGGGTAAAGTTGTCCCATGTCAACTCCGGGACAATCTTTGGTGCGATGCTTGCCATTGCTTTGCCCAGGTGAGGCAGGGTAACTGCTATTTTCTGCCTGTCGTGCTCGAAGCCTATGTCCAGAAGCGGGTTGACCATGGATGGGTATGTGTCAATATCACATTGCTCGGGGTTGAATTTGGGCAGTTGCACGTGGGGTTTGGTCATCATTTTGTTATACTTTTTCTTCGTTCCAAGTTGTCGCTGACCAGATAAAGAGCCACCGGTAGCCACCAGCATTATGCAACGTGTTCAAAGTTCAACTACTTGCCCTTAGATCACGCCCACTAGCATAGGGTTCTTTTCTAGACCTGGTCTAGGGCACACAACTAGAGGAACAGGGCACAAAAACTCTGGTCAACCAACCTTACATGTATAATGCCTTAAATTCACACAGCACTGAACACAATGTAAATATAACAATGGCACAATACACTATACAGGTTTCAGGCACTTTCAGGACCGGAGGACTCTGTCTGGGCTACTGACGTCTCAGTTGCTTCAGGTGTCGGCCCGGTGTAAGGGAAGTCCTGTAAGGTGTGTCCTCTCTCTCTGGGGACATGGGACTACTGCCAGGGGGCCGAGTCGTCTAGAGTAGACTTCGGGGTGGCATGGAGAAAGGTCCTCCCCTTCGGGGGCCTCGGGAGTAAGTTCGGTCTTCGGGGCTAGGACCAAACAGGGAGAGTAGGCACGCTTGCCTGCGCCCACTTTGGGGAGGAGGTCATCGTCCAATGGGGCTGGAGAGGTCACGCCTCAGGGAGTCCAGGGACTGCGGTCTCCCTCGGGTCGGGTTGCCATCAGGGTCAGTCTGCGGTGTCCTCTCCTTTGGAAGTCCGGCAGTGGGTGGTCTCACCTGGGCGCTGGCTGTACTGCTCGAACACCATCGGTCACGATGGGGCCTTGCCAGACCACTTCCATGTGTAGCTCCTCCTGGGGGCTGCCTCTCTGGTGAAAACAGGAGGGGTGACCCGTTCGGCCGCAGGAAGGGTGGGCCAAGCCAGGGACGTTTCGTTTCGTTTCGTTTTTTAAGGCTTCAACATGCTTGCATGCGTTGGCCTCGGTCACCTAATGGTGGCTCTCCATGCTGCCCAATCTATGGAAGCCTCCCTGTTCAGTCCCTTAACCCTGAGGTCACATTTAATGACCTTGTCCCATGTCTTTCTCGGTCCACCCCTCACAACCCCTCCCCAGATATTAACACTTCTCACCTTCTGCACCCAAATATCATCCCCCATCCTCTCCACATGCCCAAATCACCTCAGCCTACCTCTCCTCATCACAACACCAATACACTCCAGTCCCATCCTACCTTTCAACTCTTCGATTGTAAACCCAGCCCCCCCAGGCCTTGCACTGCACATCCACCTAATCATCGTCATTTCTGTAAATTTAAGTCTGCGAATATTCTCTTCCTTCACTGCCCAGTCTCCGTAAAGGAAGTCACAGGGGGTGAGGGACGGTGCTGTCCGTTCCCTCCCTGGCGTGGCTAAAGGCCGTCGCCGAGGTCCCAAGGGCAGCAGAAGTAGAGCAGCTAGTGGCTGTCTCTCTCCTGCCGGTGTGGCTAGTGGCCATCACCAGGGCCCGACTTCCCGGCAGGACTGTGGGCAAGATGAGGCTATAGTGATACAAACTTAAAGTGGCGCGTTGGGTGGGACCGGACCCTGTGTACAGTGTTGCCACGTTTTCAATACTCTCTCTCTCTCTCTCTCTCCTGTGGGATGTGCATCTCCAATTTTGTTTCTTTTATGAGTGACTTATAAACTTGTGCCTTCATTTCTTTCTTTTGTTTTTATTAAATATAATTAGATTTTTTTTTAAATATTATTTTTTACATATGGCGCCAGATGACCTCGCTGCTGCGGCGCCATGATTTGTTTTCTTTCATTCAATCAAAAGTCAGGCCAGGAGCAGTGTTGAGTGCATTGTCAGGCTGAGGGAGAGATGGAGGAAGGGAGGGAAGGAGGGAGGGAGAGAATGATTGAATGAATTGATGATCAATCAATTCATTCAATCATTCTCTCCCTTCCTCCATCTCTCCCTCAGCCTGATAATGCACTCAACTCTGCTCCTGGCCTGGCATTTTTT
>JAGKTI010010073.1:12464-29316 GCA_018397915.1 Birgus latro
TTTTCGTCTCTCTCCGTCCCTCTCTCTCTCTCTCATGGGGGATGTACATCTCCTTGGGGAGACATACATCCCCCAGGCTCCTGGCATGCCTGCTCTCTCTCTCTCTCTCTCTCTCTCTCTCTCTCTCATCTGTGGTATTTTAAGATACATTCTGGGCTATTTTCTTTTACATAATATTGTACATATTGTAAATTTTACTTTATTTTCACACCACCCAGGAGGTAAAAGTCTTGTGAGGAGTGGGCTGGCTGAGCTGTCATTCTGTCTGTGTCAAGGTCACAAATGAGTGTGACATTAGGAAGCTTTCCCCAGCTGAGACTGGGTCTGTCTGTTGCTGGTCACGAGGGTTTAATGCATTTTTTTTTTTTACTAAGAAATTGGAATATTTTTACTTATATTCCTGCACATTATCTGATAATCATAATTGTGATATTATTACCCACCCCAGAACTACATTTAAAGCAGATAAAAGTGACTACCTTTTTTTAGCAACGCTGTAAAATATGCCACGTTTCTGTATTGCCGTATAAATATTTTATGCATAATAAGTGAAAAAGTTGTTACATGACAGTATTGTGATACCAACTCTGACATATGGAAGTGAAGCTTGGACCCTGTTGGAAGGACAGAAGTCAAGAGTGAGAGCAGTGGAAATGAGTTATTTGAGAGGAGCATGTGGAGTCACATGGAGAGACAGACTGACAAATGAGGAAGTGAAGAAGCGTTGTGGTGTGCTTGAGGACGTGATGGGAAGCGTTAGGAGAAGCACGTTAAGGTGGTTTGGGCATGTGGAGAGGATGGAGAGTGAAAGATTGACGAGGAGAGTGTATGTGAGTGAGGTGGAGGGGGCGAGAGGGAGGGGGAGGCCGAGGATGAGATGGAGGGATGGAGTGGAGAGGTATATGAGAGAGGGGGGTGTGAGTTGGGAGCGTGGTAGTGAAATGGCAGGGGACAGAGTGACATGGAGGCGATTTGTTTGTGGCCACCCCGTTCGGGATTGAGGCGTCTGGCAATAGATAGATAGATAGATAGTTTTCTGTTCTTCCATATATTATAATACATACGTTAAAATTGTATTCATATGTGTTTACCTTATTTGCGATGCCTTTTACAAATATAACAGCCATTTCACATCGCGGGTTTGGGAAACTTAGCAACACTGTACACAGGGTCCGGCCCCACCCAACGCGCCTAAGTTTGTACCACTATAGTGGCTGTCATCTGTCCACTGGTGCGGCTAGTGGTTATCACTGGAGTCCTATTGGGCGAGGTGTGGCTAGTGGCCATCACCAAGGTCCTGTGAGGGGAGGGGACAGCAGACAAGGTGCAGCTAGTGGCCGTTACCTGTCTGCTGGTGCGGCTTGGGGCTGTCACCAAAGTCCAGCTCCCAAGGGCAGCTGCAGAAGGAGAGCGGGCGGTGGCTATCTCTCCCCTAGTGTGGCTTGTGGCCATCACTGGTTTCTGCAGAAGGGGGGATGCAGCTCTGGAGTGGCTAGTGGCCATCTCCTGCCTAGTGCGGCTAGTGGCCGTCTCCTGCCTAGTGCGGCTAGTGGCCGTCACACGGGTGCTGTCTGGGACTGTGAGATCAGCCCCACCCCGAACCTGTTGAGCGCTGGTCCGGCTCGGGAGTAACCTGCCGGGGCTGTGGAGTTGATGTTGGTTTGTCTGAGGGTAAGAGGGGTGCAAGGTCAGGGGGGTACATAGGCCTGTGTGGCCCTAGCCCTGGATGCGCCTACCGGTGGCCTCTTTGTGGGGTGGGTGTCATACCCCCATTGTTCCTCCATGGGGTGGTTGTTGTGCCATCCCACCTGTGGTGTTCCCTCCTGTGGTGTTTCGTCGGGGTGGGTATTTCAGCTTTCTTGAAATCTAACTAGATACTGTCCACCCATCCTTCTCTTTTCTGTAACTCTATCGCAGATTAGTAACTCATGAATTTCTCTTTCTAAAACCAAACTACCTTTCTGTTTCTACAAACTTTTCTAGTATCTTACAACACTGGTCAGTAGTTTAGTTCTTTCTGATCGTCAGTATGGGTTCCGTCAGGGACGCTCTACTGGGGATCTTCTCACCTACCTTTCAGACTCCCAGTCATCCTCCTTTCGGGACTTTGGCGAAAGCTTTGTCCATTGCACTTGACATCTCAAAGGCTTTCGATCGAGTCTGGCATAAATCTTTGATTTCCAAACTGCCCTCTTACGGTTTCTATCCTTCTATCTGTGCCTTCATCTCTAGCTTCCTTTCTGGTCGTTCTATAGCTGCTGCTGTAGACGGCCATCGTTCTTCTCCTAGACCTATCAACAGTGGTGTTCCTCAGGGCTCTGTCCTATCACCAACTCTCTTTCTTTTATTCATCAATGGCCTTCTAAGCTGTACATCTAACCCTATCCACTCATATGCTGATGATTCCACCCTTCACCTTTCCATTCGATTTCCGCAACATCCATCTCAGCAGTTACTTCAGCAAACAAGGGATGAGGCTATGGCACACCTACCTTGTGTCTACTTGGGCAATACCGCGCACTGCGGATCGAGCGAAAAAAGCTCGGCCAAGTAGACAGAGATCAGCTGACCAACCAAAACATTCAAGATGGCGGAGGATGCTGCTCAATCACTGATTGAAGAAATTTATTTGATGAAGTCTGTATGCTCAAGTGTGAATAAAACTCCACTATAACACATTAATAACCACTTTTATATACGTGATGATGATGATGGGAGGCCTTATACTTCGTCTTGGCTTTGAGATAGGTGTTTCGTCACCAACACGTTCGTAGAGGTTTTACAAACAAACCTATAAACTAGACACTATACCCAAAGACTCTTTGATATTTCATTACTTAACACAATGAATATGGTGAAGTTCAGCCTCCTCATAGGAGTGAAAAAAGTCCACAGTTGGAGCACTTGTAGTACACAGTTGAAGTGGCCGCCATCTTCTTTGTTTACAAACAGTGGAGCGCGCCGACCGATCCACCTCATTCTTTCGCTCTCTTCGCCCAGCGGGCGGAAAAACTTGCACGCCGAGCAATTCCGTCTACCAGCGAAGCGCTCCGTAGCGCCCCGTGGCGCTCGGCCAAGCAGACACAAGGCTAATGTCTGACTTGGCTCATATCTCTGATTGGGGTAAAAATAATCTTGTTATTTTTAATGCATACCCACTAATGTTTAATAATGTCCAGCTCTGTCCTGCATCATCCTTGAACATGCTAGGGGTTTCATTCTCTCGGGATTTGTCTTGGAAAGAACATATTACATCTCTTGTGAAATCTGCTTCCAAGAGATTAGGTGTGCTGGGCCGACTCCGAGCTTTCTTTACCCCTGCACAGATGTTGACCTTGTACACGGGTTTTATTCGCCCGTGTATGGAGTACAACTCTCAGTGTGGGGAGGCTCCCCACATGTGGTTCTTCTCAACAGGGTGGAGTCAAAGGCTTTTCATCTCATTACCTCTCCTCCTCTTACTGATTCCCTTCAACCTTTGTCTCTTCGTCGCACTGTTGCTTCTTTATCTCTCTTCTATCGCTACTTCAATGGTCACTGTTCCTCTGAACTGTCTGCTTGCATCCCTCCACTTCTACGACGGGCACGTAGTACCTGTCTAGCAACAAACTCTCATCCCTTTTCTGTCCAACTCTCTAATGCAAGAGTTAACCATTACTCCCAGTCCTTCATTTATGCAACTGGTCAACTCTGGAACTGTCTCCCTCTGTCTGTATTCCCTGCTTCCTATGATCTCCAATCTTTCAAACGCAGTGTGTTCAGGCATCTCGAAATGAATGGATCTTGAATTTGGCTCTCTTTTGTATTGTTTTTACTTTTTCTTGGAAGGAACAGTATGCGGGCCCATGGCCCTTGGTTCCTTCTTTTTTGCATTAAAAAAAAAAAAGTTTAGTGGATTCTGTGCTACGGTGTCATTCCCAACTTAGAATACAACTCACAGAAATTGTAATATGATTGCTGTCTGGCAGTTTGTGAAGTGTATTATACAGAGAATACTTGTTTCGGCAGTATGTACAGTATACTAAAATTGGAAAGATACAGAGATTAACATGACCCCGGTGCAAAGAAAAATGTGTTGATGATTTCAGGGAAAGAGAAATGTTCCCCTCAGCTAGACCTTATTAGATCATAAATTATAGCCCTGCTAGGTAACAGGATGGCGCTACCCCTCCCGGCATGGCAGCTGGGCGTGGTTCGAACTCGTGGCCCCACGGTCCCGCCGCCAAGTCCAACAGACCGACGCTCTACCACAGTCCAATGAGCTACCCTGATCCCTATGTGTGGTTAATTAGATGTGAGGTTGTTGTAAATAATTCTCCTTTCATGTTGTATCTACCTCATTCCCCTCCTGAGGTGAGAAAAAAAATCATGTTTTTGACGGTTAATGTCATATAGAATTCTGTGGTACAGTGGTAAAGTGTTCATTTTCATACACTGAAGAACGAGGGTTTGCGCCCGGCCAGGGTGATAAACTTTGGGAGCGTTCTTCCGACCAAGTAATGCTTTGGCGGACATAAGGGGTGCTGTGGTTGAACCACTGTCGCACACTATGCAGTATGCTTGCACCTAGTCGGCTTGTTTGGGCTACTACACTTGGTTCACAGACTACACACACATCCAAAGCTACTCCGACACAACAATCACACTTACAGGCACTTCTCACCCTACATACACTGCGGAGCAATACATGCTGGTGGAGTGGAGCCTGATACGAAAGAATGTAGGGAGAGCTGATGTGGCCCAACTTCATACGATTGACTAGACTTGCTTCCCGAATCACAGAATGTAACGCTGGGAAACTTATCTCGCGATTATTCCTGCCTATGGTCAACAGGTGGATACACAGGACTTTTTTCTTTTTTCTTTTTCTGATTAATGGTGTCAACTCCCCAAAACAAAATGGTCCCGGGCGGGTTTTAGGACAATCTTTAATCCCAATGCAAATGGTTTCGTCTTGACGTTCTCTTTCGGAAGGACTCAAAAAGACTCACAGACTACGCACATATCCAAAGCCACTCCAACACAATAATCACACAAGCACTTCTCACCCTACATACAATCTCTGCAGAGCACCACATGTTGATGGAGTGGAGCCTGATAGGAAAGAATGTAGGGAAGTCCGGGGCTAATGTGGCCGAATCTTCATACGATTGATAAGACTTGCTTCCTTGAATCACAGAATGTAATGCTGGGAAACTTATAAGAACATAAGAAGAGAGGATAACTGCAGTAGGCCGGTTGGCCCGTGCTAGGCAGCTCCTAGAAGAGTAACTGAACTACTAGGATGAGATAAGGACAGCAAAGAAGAAGGGTCCCCCCCGCCCTCCAAACCCTCCAGCCGAAGCCGGCAGGAAAAAGTCAGAAAGAACACCACGCAGCATAGAAAAACTGGCGTGGACATTTTATAGGAAAGTGTGAAAGGAGAACAAAGACTATCATAGTGTAACCTGAAAAGGAAAAAGTATGAATTAGTATTGGTTATAAGATTTTTTTTTTCTTTTTCTATACCCACCCCTTATTTGTCATATGCTTATCTAGCCTATGCTTGAAACTCACAATGGAAGGGGCAGCAACTACTTTACTAGGAAGCTTATTCCATTCATCTACTACTCTATTACCAAACCAATTTCTACCTATTTCCTTACTGAAACGGAATTTTTCTAGTTTGAAACCATTACTTCTAGTTCTATCCTGTATGCTCACTTTAAGTACCTTGCTAATATCTTCCTTGTTTATACCCTTCATCCACTTAAACACTTCATTTAAGTCTCCCCATACTCTACGTCTCTCTAATGAGTGCAGATTTAGTCTTTTCAGTCTGTCTTCGTATGACAGGTATCGAACATCATGTATCATTTTTGTCATTCTTCTCTGTACACTTTCTAACGAGTTAAATTGTACCGCGTAGTCTAAATGTGGCCTTACTAATGCTAGATAAAGTTGCAGTATTACTTTTGATGACCTATTGCTCACGCTTCTCGAAATAAATCCTAGGACCCTATTTGCTTTATTTCTCGCATTAATGAACTGTTGCCTTGGTTTGAGGTCGTTACTAACCATGACTCCTAGATCTCTCTCGCATTCCGATTTACTAATTTCTTTGTTATCTAAGCTGTATTTAGTATCTCCAATGGTCTTGCCTACGGTAAGTACCTTACATTTTTTAACGTTAAATTCCATTTGCAAAGTTTTAGACCATCTGGATAATATATCGAGGTCATTTTTTAAGTTATGGCAATCGTCAGTCGAGTTAATGATACGCCCTATTTTTGTATCGTCGGCAAATTTGCTGATACTGCTAGTGATTCCTAAGTCTAGATCATTTATATATATAACAAATAATAAGGGACCGAGTACTGAACCCTGTGGTACACCGCTAGTTACTAATCCCCATTCCGACTTAGCTCCATTTATTAATACTCTGCTTTCGTCCTTTCAGCCAGGATTCTATCCATTTTAAGATATTGCCGTCTATACCGTGTGCTCGAACCTTCCTAACTAACCTTTCGTGTGGGACCCTATCAAACGCTTTACTGAAGTCCAGATAAATAATATCGTAAGCTTTATCGGTATCTACTGCCTCATAGACCTCCGAGAAGAATGACAACAAGTTTGTGAGGCAGGATCGTCCTTGCCTGAATCCGTGCTGACTTTCATTTATAAGATTAAATCTTTCTAAGTGTTCTCTAATCTTATTGGCCAAAATTGACTCTAACATTTTTCCTACTATTGACGTTAGACTTATCGGACGATAATTCGACGCAGATGCTTTATCACCCTTTTTAAAAATGGGCACTACGTTTGCGGTCTTCCACGCCTCGGGAACTTCTCCTGAAATTAAAGAGTCATTAAATAACGTTAAAAGTGGCTGACATAATTCTTCTTTGGTTTCTTTTATAACTTTTGCATATATATCATCCGGACCTGGCGATTTTTGAGTTTTTAACTTATTAATTTCTTTCAATACGTCCTCCTTACTAATGTTTATTTCACTAAGAATATTTTCCGTATTATCGTCGTATATATTCGCTGCTTGAGGGATCAGGTCTAGATTTTCCTCGGTGAAAACTGATATGAAATAATTATTTAGGATGGAGCACATTTCTTTATCTTCACTGGTAATGTCACCTGATTCTGTTCTGAGTGGTCCTATCCTATCTTTATTTTTCGTCCGGTACATTTGGTAAAAACCCTTGGGGTTTTCTTTCGATTCACTAGCAATCTTAATTTCATAATTTCTCTTTGCCTTCCGTATCTCCCTTTTTACTTCTCTATTTAAAATCGCGTACCGGTTACGTAAGTGTTCCTCTCCGCGTTTTATTTTTCTATATATTCCTTTCCTTTGGCTTATGAGGGATTTTAATCTGTTGTTTAACCATCTCGGTTCCGAATTTTTCGCTCTAAACGGTTTTGAAGGAATCTATCTATCTATCTTGGCCTCCGTGTATTATATTTACTAATCTCGCGATTATTCCTGCCTATGATCAGCAGGTGAATACACAGGATTTTTTTTTTTTTTTTAATTCTGATTAATGGTGCCAACTCGTCAAAACGAAATGGTGCCGGGCGGGTTTTAGGACAATCTTTAATCCCAATGCCAATAGTTTCGTGTAGACCGACGTTCTCTTTCTCTCGGAAGGACTCAAAAAGAAGAAAATGCTTAGGGCGGCTTTCGTCTCCTAACAGCCAGAATATATAATCTGACAGCTTCCATTACATCCACAAGAAATAATAAGCAAAATGATATTGTGTCAAAAATTCGGCAAGTACCACATCCCACTACTGGACATTATTAGATCTGCACAGTTAAAACGAGGTAAGAAACGCTAGTCTGAGAACGGCACACTGGGTGGTTCTTGGGATGCAAGTTAGAAGGCACAACTGCAGTTCATTTTGATGTGTTTTTTGTTAAATAATTTGTTGACACCATCGCAAATGACCCCCAGGAGAGGAGAGAGTAGTTACGTAAGTGTCTGTTTATATCAGTTGCCCAACGCCTTAGTCCCAAAAGGGGTGGCCACAAACAAATTGCCTCCATGTCGCCCTGGCCCCCGCCATTTCATAAGTGTTTACTTGCTTACTTCTGGTACTTGGTTTACCTGGTGTTGTGTAGAGGTTGATGCCTCACAGTTGGGGTGGTCCACCGCTGCTTCCGGTCGTGGTGTCCCTACTATTTAGGTCCACTTGGTCTGGTATGGAGTTAGAGGCTGCCCAGCAGTTGGCTGTGTAACCTGGCACTGGGGGTTCATCTGGCAATGTTTTCAGGAATTTCTTGAGTCCAGCTTTGAACTTCTCCACCAGGCACCCTCTTATTTCTCTCATTTGTTTGGGGAGTGCATTGAAAATTTTTGGGCCCTCATGGCTAGAGATGTACCGATGTATCAGTATCGGTGGTATCAGCCCATTTTTAGAGTATCGGAATTGGTATTGGCTGATTTTCTTCCGATACTACTGATACTTGAAAGGAATTTAGTGCGTAGCATGTCACTCACTGGAAGTTATTTTGTTAAACAGAATTTGGATGTTTTTTAGGGATGAAAAATAAATTATTGGCAATATCCAATTACTTAGTATCATATTTTGAGTACATGGTGTGTAGTAATACAGTACATTCTTTGGTAATGAGCCATATCTGCCACCATGGACATGTGCAAGACAGGTTGGTAGCCTCGCATCAGCGGCTCAGAGCCCTGCCACAGCCCTCAGACGGCACCACCCTCCCTCACTATCTACACACAGTCTTCT
Organism: Birgus latro; assembly: GCA_018397915.1. Taxonomy (NCBI): domain Eukaryota; kingdom Metazoa; phylum Arthropoda; class Malacostraca; order Decapoda; family Coenobitidae; genus Birgus; species Birgus latro. The sequence goes on from JAGKTI010010073.1 coordinate 21,210, forward strand.
GCCTGCGTGAGTTACGGTTTCACAGTTTTAATCATTTATAATTTTTTCTTATTGATACGTATAGTTGTTTAATTTCATCCGTATTTTTATTTACAACACTACATCATGATAAGTTTCGGTATAGGTAGTAGTATCGTTATTGGTCCAGTTTTGTGGTATCGGTATCGGTCAAAATTTTGGTATTGGTACATACATCTCTACTTATGGCCCATGCTGGATGTGAGTAGTGTCGTGATGCACCCTGGAGCTCTTGATGGGAGGCCTTTTCTAATGCATTTGTGTCTGGCCTGTTTATTGTTATAGGGCTGCAGTGTAGAGGATGTGAGGTCTGGGACCAGGTTTTTTTAGGACCTTCCACATGTAGATGGTCCAGTAATGGTTCCTTCATCTCTGCTGGGAGTACAGACCCAGCACTTTGAGGTGGTCCCAGTGGTTAAGGTCCTGCTTCCCTCTGATCTTTTTGGTGAATGTCCTTTGCACTGCTTCAAGTCTCTGGATGTCGCTTTTCCTGTGTGACAACAGCTGGCTGCAATAGTCCAGTGTGGGTGTACCAGGACTCTCCAGAGGGTCAGCATTACTTTAGGCTTCCTGGAAGTGAATGTTCGTATCATCCAGCCCAACATCCCTTTGGCTTTCTTCACAGTTTCCGTGATACGGTACTGGAAAGTGGCTTCGCTGCTAAGGTGTACTCCAAGGCATTTGACGTATTTCTGTGGGTTAATGTCCTGTCCGCCTTCAGTATTCAGAGAGGTTGCCTTTTTGATTATGTGATTTGGGCCACATCTCAGTGTTTCATATTTGTTCACGTTGAACTGCATGTTGTTCTCTGTAGCCCAAGTTTAGGCTGCGTTGACATCGTCCTGCAGGTAGTGCACTTCCTCTTCACTGCTAACGGTATGACTGATGGTGTCTTCAGCAAATGAGAAGAAGAAAGAAGAGCCCACTTTTTTGTCATTGTCACCCAGTTGTGTTAGGAAGAAAAATTGGTGTAGTGATTCCAACTGTTTTTTTTATCTTATGATTAAAATTTGATGAGCCACGTCGTATTTACAAATTTTCTATTGTAATGAAGGGTTTTTACAGAATAACATACATAGTGGGCTTTTTTTTATTAATTCTTTACCAAACGGATGTGGCCTTTCCATATTTTCTATTGAAGTGAGTCTTTTGCAGGGTAATTTGCATGTCTTCTGGATTACCGTGCCTAGTGGTTAGAAACTTACCTGTGAAGGCTGTTATTTAGTGTCAGTGTGTGTGCGCACGCACACATCTGCTAAGTCACGAGTGATGACGTCATTGGAAGGTTCCTGTGGTAAGCAACCGGGAGCCTTGGCAGTTCACGTCGTAAAGCCGGCCGGGTGAGTACTGTTTGTCTAGTTCCAACATTTTGGTAGCAGAGTGTGGTTCGAGAATGGCGTCGTGTTTGACCAAGTGGCCTCCAAAATTGGAAAATGATTCTACATATGAGAGCTGGAAAAAAGACATTGGCATTTGGTGCGAACTAACGGACCTAGCAGCAGAAAAACAAGCTTTAGCTATTCACCTGTCATTGTCTGGGAGAGCGAGGGTGGCGTCCTTGCAGATTGAAACAGATGTTTTAAAGCAGAAGGATGGTGTTCAGACCCTGCTGAAGAAATTAGACGGTTTATTTCTCGTGGACAAAGGACGTCGACAGTTTGCAGCGTTTTATGAACTATATAACTTCAGAAGACCCAGTGATATGAACATTCGGGAGTTCGTGACAGAATTTGAGCATGTTTACTTCAAATTTACCAAGCAGGACATGGAACTGCCAAATTCTGTGATGGCTTTTGTGCTCTTAGCTGCATGCAGACTTTCAGACAGTGAACGACAACTAGTGATGTCCGCGATAACTGAGGTGACATACGAAAATATGAAATCTGCCCTGAATCGTATTTTTGCTGGTGAAATTGGCAGGCAGAACGAGGCATCGGTGTCCGCCCGGGAGGTGAAAGACGAACCAGTATTTTGGAGTGACGAAGTTGAGGGTGACGAAATGCTTTATGCTAGAGGTACTCGACGAGGACGGAGAATGTTGCGGGGTGGTGCAATACGTGATCGACGTCAGGGTAGTGGCCGATGTTCAACCGTTTCTGCTAGAATTCCCCAACGCTCATCCACCGGCAGGAGGCAGAACCCACTTGGGCCTGACGGAAAGGTATCGAAGTGTTTCGTATGTGATTCTAGATTTCATTGGGCACGTGACTGTCCGGATGCATACGAAAACGACGGCAGTCGAGAAGAGAATTCTGAAACAGTGCATCTGTCGTTGTTTATGGGCTATGTGGATGATGCCGCTAGTAGAGGTAAGTCACAGACTCTAGTAGAAGAATCTAAGGGATGTGCTCTTCTAGACACAGGGTGTTCTACAACTGTATGTGGAGTTGAATGGATCAATTGCTATCTAAGTGAGCTCACTGATTATGAACGTGATGCTGTAAAAGAAGAAGCGTCATCCTCAACGTTTACTTTTGCTGATGATGTCAGTTTCTTCCCTCAAACGTGTTACTCTGCCCTGCTACATTGGAAACACGCGTTCTACCATCGTGACTGATGTTGTGGACTGCAATATTCCCTTGCTGTTGAGTAGACGTTCCATGAAAAAAGCAAAAATGTTGATTAACCTTGGAACTGACCAGGTCAAAATTTGTGGAACTATCATTGATTTAAAGTCCTCATCTTCAGGCCATTACTTACTTCCAATTTCCTTATGACTAGATCATGAATTTTGTGAAACAATCATGTTGGCAACTCGTGGGGGTGATGTAGAAAAAACCGCTTTGAAGCTTCACAGGCAATTTGGACACCCAACATCGGCAAAACTAATTAAACTGATCACAGACGTGGGAATTAAAAGTCCAAAACTGGAACAGGCTGTCAAGGCTGTATCTGATGCTTGTACAGTCTGTTGCAGATTTAAGAAAGCCAAGCCCCGACCCGTAGTCAGTTTGCCCATGGCATCTAAGTTTAACGAAGCCATAGCCGTGGATTTAAAAGCTTGGGGAAGGCATTATTTCTTAGTCCTTGTTGATTTGGCGACCAGGTATTGTAATGCGATAGTAATCGCAGATAAGTGTGCGCCCACCATTATCAAAGGAATATTTCGGAGCTGGATTGTTGTGTTTGGCACACCTAGAAAAATTCTTACATACAGTGGCTGTGAATTCAATAATGCAGAAATGTGAGCATTGGGAGAGGCCTTCAATATCAAGATCATGACAACGTCTGCAGAGAGTCCTTGGAGCAACGGAGTCTGTGAGCGTCAAAATGCAGTCATTGGTGACATTGTTAGGAAGATAATGGCTGATAGCCAGTGTGAATTGGATGTGGCCTTGGCATGGGCAGTATCGGCAAGAGATGCTGTCACCAGCTACTCAGGCTTTTCTCCTAACCAACTTGTTTTTGGTCAAAACCCTGGTCTGCCTAATGTGTACGCAAATGATCCTCCAGCCTTGGAACCTTCATCACCATCGAAAATTGTGAGAGACAACTTGAACGCTCTTCATTTAGCTAGGCAAGAGTTTATAAAGACCGAATCAGATGAACGCTTGGCTAGGGCTCTGCGGCACAACGTACGTTCGAGTGACCTAAACGACATCCGGAATGGAGATGAAGTCATCTACAAAAGAAATGACAGTCATGAGTGGCACGGTCCCGGAATTGTAATAGGCAGAGATGGGAAACAAATTCTGGTGAGACACAGCGGTGCATACGTGCGAGTGCATGTATGTCGTCTAGCGAGAGCGCCAGAGCAAGATACTACAGTTGAAAGTGATGTCAGCAGTGATGAGAAGAAAAATGTTGTCCAGGAGATGCCTAATGACGATCCTACGCAAGTGTTGAATGACTATCCACCAGATGACGAGTCGGAAGATGGTGTGGTCCCAATTGATGATCCTCCCACAGTTTCTGTTCCGATTAATCAGCTTCCCAAAGTTTCTGTTGGTCAACGTATAAAGGGAATACATTCAGAAAGTGGAGAGTTGGTGTCTGGAAGGATTATAAGTCGGGCAGGTAAAGCCACTGGAAAGTACAAACACTGCTATAATTTGAAGAGGGACTCTGATGGCAGCATTGATTGGATAGATTTGGAGAAGGATCTTAGCGAATGGGAAGTGGTTGATGATGACACAGAAATGCTTGTTCTTTTCAACTCTGAGGCCGTATTATGTGCTAAGGAAAATGAAATTACGAATTGGCAGAATAATGATGTGTATGAGGAAGTAGATGATGTTGAGCAAGGTGCCATAATGGTTCGATGGGTTGTGACAGAAAAACTGAAAAATGGAAAGCCTATTGTTAAGGCCCGCTTAGTCACCAGAGGATTTGAGGAAGACACAGTGGATCTCCGAAAAGACTCGCCTACTTGTTCAAAGGAAGCAGTGCGTTTGGCACTTTCTTTGGCCTCCACCAACCAGTGGGATTGCCACACTATGGACGTGAAAGCTGCCTACCTGCGAGGTAATGACATTGAGAGAGTTGTTCATTTATGTCCTCCGCCTGAATATGCAAATGGTAAGTTATGGAGACTAAAGAAAACTGTTTACGGCCTTTGTGATGCTGCTAGGCATTGGTATCTGCGCGTAAAAGATCAGTTGTTGAGTCTCGGAGCTAAAGTATCATCACTGGATTCAGTGCTGTTCTCTTGGAGCAATGGTGGCAAAGTCGAAGGCATTGTATGCATCTACGTCGACGACTTCCTTTGGGCTGGTACACATGAGTTTGAACAACAAGTGATAAATCGGTTGAGTCAAATATTCCTCATCGGCAGTTCAGAATCAAAAGCTTTCAAATACGTTGGTCTCAATGTCATCTCCAACATCGATGGCAGCATAACGCTCGACCAATTCCAGTATGCTTCATCCTTGAAACCAGTCACGCTGAGTAAACATCGTGCAGCAGTAAAATCTGGGAAGCTGTCCGAGTCTGAGAAAAAGGAGTACCGAGCATTAATTGGACAACTCAATTGGATTGCCACATACACTCGGCCAGATATTGCCTTTGATGTGTGTGAGTTGAGCGTGAATAGCAACCGAGCTACCGTAGCGGATTTGCTTAGACTCAGTAAGGTGATCTCAAGGGTGAAGACTGACAACATGAAGCTATACATTCCAAGAATGGGGCCGATCGAGGACTGTCATATAGAGTGCTTTTCGGATGCCACATTTGCCAATCTTGTAGGCAATGGATCTCAGGGAAGTTTTGTGATCTTCCTACGAGATGCTAGTGAGGCAAGATGTCCTATATTTTGGCAGACAAGGAAGATCAGGAGGGTCGTCAAATCTACCTTATCTGCTGAGGCGTTGGCGCTGCTTGAATGTGCTGAAACTGCTGTATATCTCTCCAACATATTGCATGAGGTTTCTGGATGTGGAAAGATCAAAATAAAGTGTTTCGTCGACAACAAGCGTCTGGTGGACGCCCTTTACTCCTGTAAGAGCGTAGAAGACAGGAGATTGCGCATTGATATTGCTGTGTTGCGGGACATGTTGGAGCGGGGGGAGATTGATGAGGTATCCTGGGTGGATACATCACAACAACTGGCTGATTGTCTCACCAAGAAAGGTGCCTCGACCGAGCGGCTGCGTGCAGCAGTCAGCCGAGACTAGAAAGTTTATAATACTTTAAGAGACATCACATATCTGTATGTGGCCGCAGACTGGGTCTTGATAGTAATTAAACAAAAGTGTATGTATTGAATACATAGTGTGTATCGGGTGTTGATGGTACTCACATAAAAGTCTATGTATTGGATACATAGTGTGTATCAGACGCAAATAGACCATCCAGCTTCGTCCTTGGAATCTTCTGTCAAATTAAGAAGAGAGGACGAGAGTGTTAGTGTGTGTGCGCACGCACACATCTGCTAAGTCACGAGTGATGACGTCATCGGAAGGTTCCTGTGGTATGCAACCGGGAGCCTTGGCAGTTCACGTCGTAAAGCCGGCCGGGTGAGTGTGGTTTGTCTAGTTCCAACATTTAGGATTTTGAATTTGTTAATATTCCACTGACATCGCCACATCCAGTGCTGGATGTCAAACTCTGCGAACACGTGTTTTACTTCTGACGCGATTTCCAAATGGCGTGTCCAGGATGTCTGATTACCTTGGTGGATTTGTGTATTGTTTGCAGTGATTTATATCACCTGCTTCTTTTAATAAGCAGCCATTTGCTTATCAAGGATACTACAGCCTGCAAGAAGTGGCATTCCATGAGTTCCTTCTGGCTGCAGCTGACCTTTATCCTCCAGCATATTAAGGTAACATCCTTCTACTTTTTTTTTTTTCCTGATAGTTCAGGTTCTTACTGAGTTGCATTTTGCCCTGATGGGTTTTGGATCTTCAATGTACTGGTAATACTTCATTGCAATCCCAATTAGGGGGAGTTACGTTTGGTTAGGATGGATTAGGTTGGGTTAAAAGTATAAGGGAGGGTCTGGAGGGGGCAAAGCCCCCCAGTTAGGCCAGGTTGGATTAGGTAGGTAAGGTTTGGCTAAATTGCTAAGTTTTCCATAGTTTTGCCACTTAATAGTTTTCATTTCCGCTTATTTGAGTAGCTACTGTATGTTTGATACACAGATGCATCCAGTCGGAGCAATGGTTGGTAAACAATGCAGGCAGTCAGAGAGATTGTTGATAAACACATGATGTGGGCGAACTGACCGCTTCCTTAAATATAAAAAAATAGGTATATTTTGTCTTCTCCCAGTCACTTCCAGCAGTTAAGTGTCTGTGTTGTATATGTACCAAAATTAGTTGCCTTGAGATACAGTAATGAGTTTGTAATAATATAGGAGGTTGTGCAATTGTAACTCATATTTCAAACACAAAGATGCACATAAATATACATGGTGTAGAGGGAATGAGGATCGTGTTGAAAGGAGCCTGATTGATTACGTGCTAGTAGAGAGGTCGATGCTGGGAATGGTTGCTAATATGAGGGCCGTGAGAGGACAATCTGGAGGTCTGTCAGATCATATGATTGTGGTATGCAAGATCAAGTTGAGAGGAGTGAGGTGGACCAGGAGAGAGAGGAGCAGTTAGGGAGAAAGACTGAAAGCTGAGGATCAAAGAAATGGCAGATGATTACAGGACCAAAGTAAGGGAGGAGTTAGACTCAATGAACTGGAATGAAATGGATCAGGACAGCCTGTGAAATGCATATAGGGATTGCTTAGTTAGAAATGCTAAAGCGATGTGTGGTGTGGCAAGAGTAACAACACTGAAGAAAGGTACGGCATAGTGGGATGATGATGTTAAGCGAGCAGTGGAGGAAAAGAGGAAGAAGTGGGTAGAGTGGTTACAGGACAGGGGTTCTATTGAAATAACTGAATATACTGAGAGCAACAAGCACGTAAAGAGATTAATGAAGAGGAAAAAGGAGGTAAATGATGATTTAGGGAGAAAAATGAATGCAAACTACTCTGAAAATAAGAAGTTATTCTGGACTGATGTGCGGATGTGTAGAAGTGAAAGTGAAAAGAAACGTGATGGTGTGAAGAATGTAGATGGTAGATTATTAACCCATGGGGATGAAGTGAGGGAATATTTTGAAAGCCTGATGAATGGGAATAGAGAAAGCAGAGCGGCTGTAAACATGATTGGTTTGGGGGATGTGCAGAGAAGGAATGCAGTGCCAGGAGACATGACGCTTGCACAGGTGAAGAGCGCTGTGAAGCGGCTGAAAAATGGGAAAGCAGCTGGGGTGATGAGGTGTATGCAGAGATGATTAAGTGTAGTGGAGAGAGCAGAATGAAGTGCTTGTTGGAAATACTGTATGTAAGAAGGCTTGGATGAGTGAAACTGCACCGGCAGAGTGGAAAATTGCTGTGATTGTACCTCTGTGCAAAAATAAAGGTGAGTGAAGTGATTGCTAGAATTATAGTGGCATAAGTTTATTGAATGTGGTAGGGAAGGTATATGGAAGAATTATTATAAAGAAAGTAAGAGAGATATCAGAAGTCCTAGTGAGTGATGAACAGGGTGGATTTAAGAGTGGCAGAGGATGTGTGGATCAAATTTGCAGTGAGACAGATAGCAGAGAAGGCTTGTGAGAAGCACCATAAAGTTTTTATGGCATTCGTGGA
>JAGKTI010010074.1:0-12890 GCA_018397915.1 Birgus latro
GCCTGGAGCTAAGCAAGTTGGTCCTGACATTTATGATGAGAGTGACCAGCCTCACTCATCCCTGAGTGGCATTACGTGAGAAATAAACCCCAACCATCTCTTAGATATAAACCAGCACTGGCTCAATCTGACTAGAATGCTTTAACTGCCCACTAAATACATGTATATACTGTTTATCAACAATGTCTACTGAACCATGTGCTCCCACGGTGCAGCCTGGTAAACCTAGATAATGCTGTGAATATTTCAAAATGGCGGCCTACAAGTGAAGACTGTATGGGTCAGCAAATATCCGCCACTCAAACCTGCAAAGTTTAAATTGAAATGCGCTAACACTGATGGTGTATATTGACTTTATGTGTGTGTGCACAAGATAAACAGACTAAATTTAATCAAGAGAAAATTATGAAGCTACTTCAGTCACTTCACTTCACTTGCTACTTATGACCAAAATTTAAGTAGAAAAAACAAGTTTCCAACTCACTGAAGCTGGCAGTTATTTCACTTCATTGCACTTCATAAGCAGCTTGAATGCCAACATCACACTACTGTTCCATCACTGACACTAACACACCAAATTGTGACAAGTTTAAATTTAGGCCATCTTGGACCAAACAAATGACTGTCAGCTTACATGTCAGTGATTGTACAGTACAAGCTAAAAAGCTATCGTACAATGAACAGTGAGGCACTGTATGAGATAATAATGATCATATATTAAAATAAAGCTATCATAAAATCCTAGCTCATTCATTATAAGCCATTTATCACATACCAGTTCACTGTATAACAAGGGTTGGCTGTAGATCACTGGAGTGAAAGGGTTAACTTAAACTGACATATGGCCAGCAACAAACCAGTGTCCTTGGTAGCAGCCTGGTAGAGGTTTTTCCGGAGGATGGAAGTGTGATCAGGCAACTGAGGGTGTGGGGATCCAGGGTAAACCCACAGGGAGCTACTCAGGCTACTGCTGCTCTCACACTGTGACACTGATTTAAAAAAAAAAAACATACTCTACAATGTAAGCACATCATTACCTATAACATCAATATAGTCGAACGGAGGCAAAACCTTTAAAACAGTCAAACCTCCTTGATCATTTGCATAACTGTGAGCAAGGGAGTCGTGATAATTCACCTGTATAACACTACTTTCCAAATCATTAGTTCAACAATAAAGAGTAAAGATTTTTTTTCTTTTTTTTCTTCTTTAATTATGATTAACATTTAACAGCATGGACTTGCCAATATACTTTAGATACTGCAAGCTCGTTGGTAGCTAAAGTCAGTTCATTAAGTAGAAAACCTACAGATATCACACACTTTCCGCCAATGATGAGCATGCCTTTTTTTCGATGGATTTATTCATCTTGCTTTTCTCAACCCTCTATCTTAAAAACTTTCCCATGTGTTGGAACTAGGCAAACCACACTCACCCGGCCGCCTTCACGACGTGAACTGCCAAGGCTCCCGGTTGCATACCACAGGAACCTTCCGATGACGTCATCACTCGTGACTTAGCAGATGTGTGCGTGCGCACACACACTAACACTCTCGTCCTCTCTTCTTAATTTGACAGAAGATTCCAAGGACGAAGCTGGATGGTCTATCTGCGTCTGATACACACTATGTATCCAATACATAGACTTTTGTGTGAGTACCATCAACACCCAATACACACTATGTATCCAATACATACACTTTTGTTTAATTACTATCATGACCCAGTCTGTGGCCACATACAGATATGTGATGTCCCTTAAAGTATTATAAACTTTCTAGTCTCGGCTGACTGCTGCACGCAGCCGCTCGGTCGAGGCACCTTTCTTGGTGAGACAATCAGCCAGTTGTTGTGATGTATCCACCCAGGATACCTCATCAATCTCCCTCCGCTCCAAGATGTCTCGCAACACAGCAATATCAATGCGCAATCTCCTGTCTTCTACGCTCTTACAGGAGTAAAGGGCGTCCACCAGACTATTGTTGTCGACGAAACACTTTATTTTGATCTTTCCACATCCAGAAACCTCACGCAATATGTCGGAGAGATATACAGCAGTTTCAGCACATTCAAGCAGCGCCAACACCTCAGCAGATAAGGTAGATTTGACGACCCTCCTGATCTTCCTTGTCTGCCAGAATATAGGACATCTTGCCTCACTAGCATCTCGTAGGAAGATCACAAAACTTCCCTGAGATCCATTGCCTACAAGGTTGGCAAATGAGGCACCCGAAAAGCACTCTATATGACTGCCCTCGATCGGCCCCATTCTTGGAATGTATAGCTTCATGTTGTCAGTCTTCACCCTTGAGATCACCTTATTGAGTCTAAGCAAATCCACTACGGTAGCTCGGTTGCTATTCACGCTCAACTCACACACATCAAAGGCAATATCTGGCCGAGTGTATGTAGCAATCCAACTGAGTTGCCCAATTAATGCTCGGTACTCCATTTTCTCAGACTCGGACAGCTCCCCTGATTTTACTGCTGCACGATGTTTACTCAGCGTGACTGGTTTCAAGGATGAAGCATACTGGAACTGGTCGAGCGTTATGCTGCCATCGATGTTGGATATGACATTGAGACCAACGTATTTGAAGGCTTTTGATTCTGAACTGCCGATGAGGAATATTTGACTCAACCAATTTATCACTTGCTGTTCAAACTCATGTGTACCAGCCCAAAGGAAGTCGTCGATGTAGATGCATACAATGCCTTCGACTTTGCCACCATTGCTCCAAGAGAACAGCGCTGAATCCAGTGATGATACTTTACCTCCGAGACTCAACAACTGATCTTTTACGCGCAGATACCAATGCCTAGCAGCATCACAAAGGCCGTAAACAGTTTTCTTTAGTCTCCATAACTTACCATTTGCATATTCAGGCGGAGGACGTAAATGAACAACTCTCTCAATGTCATTACCTTGCAGGTAGGCAGCTTTCACGTCCATAGTGTGGCAATCCCACTGGTTGGTGGAGGCCAAAGAAAGTGCCAAACGCACTGCTTCCTTTGAGCAAGTAGGCGAGTCTTTTCGGAGATCCACTGTGTCTTCCTCAAATCCTCTGGCAACTAAGCGGGCCTTAACAATAGAATTTCCATTTTTCAGTTTTTCTGTCACAACCCATCGAACCGTTATGGCACCTTGCCCAACATCATCTACTTCCTCATACACATCATTATTCTGCCAATTTGTAATTTCATTTTCCTTAGCACATAATACGGCCTCAGAGTTGAAAAGAACAAGCATTTCTGTGTCATCATCAACCTCTTCCCATTCGCTAAGATCCTTCTCCAAATCTATCCAATCAATGCTGCCATCAGAGTCCCTCTTCAAATTATAGCAGTGTTTGTACTTTCCAGTGGCTTTACCTGCCCGACTTATAATCCTTCCAGACACCAACTCTCCACTTTCTGAATGTATTCCCTTTATACGTTGACCAACAGAAACTTTGGGAAGCTGATTAATCGGAACAGACACTGTGGGAGGCTCATCGATTGGGACCACACCATCTTCCGACTCGTCATCTGGTGGATAGTCATTCAACACTTGCGATAGGATCGTCATTAGGCTTCTCCTGGACAACCTTTTTTTCCTCATCACTGCTGACATCACTTTCAACTGTAGTATCTTGCTCTGGAGCTCGCGCTAGACGACATACGTGCACTCGCACGTGTACACCGCCGTGTCTCACCAGAATTTGTTTCCCATCTCTGCCTATTACAATTCCGGGACCGTGCCACTCATGACTGTCATTTCTTTTGTAGAAGACTTCATCTCCATTCTGGATGTCGTTTAGGTCACTCGAACGTACGTTATGCCGCAGAGCCCTAGCCAAGCGTTCATCTGATTCGATCTTTATAAACTCTTGTCTAGCTAAATGAAGAGCGTTCAAGTTGTCTCTCACAATTTTTGATGGTGATGAAGGTTCCAAGGCTGGAGGATCATTTGCGTACACATTAGGCAGACCAGGGTTTCGACCAAAAACAAGTTGGTTAGGAGAAAAGCCTGAGTAGTTGGTGAGAGCATTTCTTGCCGATACTGCCCATGCCAAGGCCACATCCAATTCACACTGGCTATCAGCCATTATCTTCCTAACAATGTCACCAATGACTGCATTTTGACGCTCACAGACTCCGTTGCTCCAAGGACTCTCTGCAGACGTTGTCATGATCTTGATATTGAAGGCCTCTCCCAATGCTTGCATTTCTGCATTACTGAATTCACAGACATTGTCTGTAAGAATTTTTCTAGGTGTGCCAAACACAACAATCCAGCTCCGAAATATTCCTTTGATAATGGTGGGCGCACACTTATCTGCGATTACTATCGCATTACAATACCTGGTCGCCAAATCAACAAGGACTAAGAAATAATGCCTTCCCCAAGCTTTTAAATCCATGGCTATGGCTTCGTTAAACTTAGACGCCATGGGCACACTGACTTCGGGTCGGAGCTTGGCTTTCTTAAATCTGCAACAGACTGTACAAGCATCAGATACAGCCTTGACAGCCTGTTCCAGTTCTGAACTTTTAATTCCTGCATCTGTGATCAGTTTAATTAGTTTTGCCGACGTTGGGTGTCTAAATTGCCTGTGAAGCTTCAAAGGGGTTTTTTCTACATCACCCCCACGAGTTGCCAACATGATTGTTTCACAAAATTCACGATCTAGTCATAAGGAAATTGGAAGTAAGTAATGGCCTGAAGATGAGGACTTTAAATCAATGATAGTTCCACAAATTTTGACCTGGTCAGTTCCAAGGTTAATCAACATTTTTGCTTTTTTCATGGAACGTCTACTCAACAGCAAGGGAATATTGCAGTTCACAACATCAGTCACGATGGTAGCACGCATGTTTCCAATGTAGCAGGGCAGAGTAACACGACTGAGGGAAGAAACTGTGACACCATCAGCAAAAGTAAACGTTGAGGATGACGTTTCTTCTCTTACAGCATCACGTTCATAATCAGTGAGCTCACTTAGATAGCAACTGATCCATTCAACTCCACATACAGTTGTAGAACACCCTGTGTCTAGAAGAGCACATCCCTTAGAATCTTCTACTAGAGTCTGTGACTTACCTCTACTAGCGGCATCATCCGCATAGCCCATAAACAACGACAGATGCACTATTTCAGAATTCTCTTCTCGACTGCCGTTGTTTTCGTATGCATCCAGACAGTCACGTGCCCAATGAAATCTAAAATCACATACAAAACACCTCGATACCTTTCCGTCAGGCCCAAGTGGGTTCTGCCTCCTGCCGGTGGATGAGCGTTGGGGAATTCTAGCAGATACAGTTGAACATCGGCCACTACCCCGACGTCGATCACGTACTGCACCACCCCGCAACATTCTCCGTCCTCGTCGAGTACCTCTAGCATAAAGCGTTTCGTCACCCTCAACTTTGTCACTCCAAAATACTTGTTCGTCTTTCACCTCCCGGGCGGACACCGATGCCTCGTACTGCCTGCAAATTTCACCAGCAAAAATACAATTCAGGGCAGATTTCATATTTTCGTATGTCACCTCAGTTATCGCGGACATCACTAGTTGTCGTTCACTGTCTGAAAGTTTGCATGCAGCTAAGAGCATAAAAGCCATCACAGAATTTGGCAGTTCCATGTCCTGCTTGGTAAATTTGAAGTAAACATGCTCAAATTCTGTCACGAACTCCCGAATGTTCAGATCACTGGCTCTTCTGAAGTTGTATAGCTCATAAAACGCTGCAAACTGTCGACGTCCTTTGTCCACGAGAAATAAACCGTCTAATTTTTTCAGCAGGGTTTGAACACCATCCTTCGACTTTAGAACATCTGTTTCAGTCTGCGAAGATGCCACCCTTGCTCTCCCAGACAAAGACAGGTGAATAGCTAAAGCTTGTTTTTCTGCTGCTAGGTCTGTTAGTTCACACCAAACGCCAAAGTCTTTTTTCCAGCTCTCACATGTAGAATCATTTTCCAGTTTTGGAGGCCACTTGGTCGAACACGACTCCACTCTCGGAACTACGCTCTGCTACTAGTGTTGGAACTAGGCAAACCACACTCACCCGGCTGCCTTCATGATGTGAACTGCCAAGGCTCCAAGTTGCATACCACAGGAACCTTCCGATGACGTCATCACTTGTGACTTAGCAGATGTGTGTGTGCGCACACACACTAACACCATGAGTAAAAAATGACAATTAAACAAAATACAATACAGTATTGATACAGTAAAGTAATACAGTATATAGTGTACTATGTATTCACCTAGTGTTGGCATCAGTGTAGGGTATTGTACACCATGCAGCACAATTCGGTGCACTTAACCCTGAGTGGTCTAGTGGAAACAGTTACGTGTACAGTAATTTCAGAATCACAATAAAGCACTAGGACATGAAGCATTGAGAGGTCACAAGCTTTGCAACAACAACAAAGCAAGGCATGAAAGGCCACAAAGTACGTCTTTGCACCAGGGTTTCACCACCACATGGTCACAAGAGCAGAGTGCATAGCTAGATCTACACTGAACAAGATCCATGAGAGACAGAGAGTAGGCTCGGGATGCCAGGGGCCAACCTTGCAACAAATTCTGACTGGCTGGCATGTTGAAGGCATTCTCATTAACTGACACATTGCAGGGTTTTCCCGGGCACCGGTTGGCTACCATATACAAGTGGTTGATGTGCCTCACAACCTGATACTACATAGAACCGTCAGTTACTTCCCGTCTCAGCACCGGATATTGCTTTAATAGAGCTGGGACAACAGCCCTAGATATTGCATTGGCCCAGATATTGCAACGACGGATAATTGAGTTTACTGTACAGTAGTTTCTCAGATACCTGACGTAATTCAGCCACCCCCACCCCCCCCCACCAGATATTGCAAAAGTACCCCCAATCGGCTATCCATTTGGTGCTGAGTCGGAAATGTCACCACCCTAGGTTATCCAACTCAGCTGTCTATCTTAAAAGCTCTCCTACAATATTACTCATGAGTAAAAAACAAAAATCAAGCATAAAATACAATAGTATTGATACAGTACTCTACATAAAGCACAGTAATACAGTACATAATACAGTATAATTATACATATCATAAACAATACAGACAGTAACCACACATAAGTATACAGTAATCCCTTTATTATTCGGACGCCCATTATTCGGATCCCTCACTACTCGGACCTCGTGGGCTGTCCACCCCCCAAAATGCCCCAAAATCCGAAAAAATTCGAAAAAAATCCGATTTTTTTGGACCGCGTCAGTTTGAATTTCCTGCGCGTGCTGATCGGCTGTGTTTACGCGCGTGGCGCCTGTCTGTCCGTCCCATTTCCCGCTCTGTTTCTGGCTCGTAAACACGCTCCGACAATGGTGGCCGAAGTGATTGGTTTTGTGGTGATACCCTACCTCCTGCAGGGCCTGATGCTGCTCTTTACCTTCTTCATCATGTATGATGATGGCCCTGCCTCCTGAGAAGAGGAAGAAAGTGGTTATGACTCTGGAGAAGAAGAGGGAAGGGTACTGGAGAAGGTGGATGCCGGGTGGCTGACATCACGGATTCGTCGTGAATTCAATCTCCCTCGCTCCACCTTGTTTGATATCAAGAAGTCCCGAGACAAACTACAGCAGTACACGGCTGATTTCGCTTCGAAGACCAAACAAAACGTGGAGAGGAAGGTGATGTTTAGTCCTAAGTATGCAGACATCGACCGGTCCACGCTGATTTGGCATCGACAACAACGTGCTGCTGGTGTGTTGGTACGTGGAACGGAGCTGAAAGCTGCTGCTGAGAAGTTCGCAAGGATCCAGGACTTGTCACTAGACCACACGGGAATTTACTGTTATGTACAGTGCAGTGAAGTGATGTGATCGCAGTTATGCAAAAAAAAAAAAAAAACGTTGTGGAAAGTGTTGGTGAGAAGTGCTAGTGACTGTCAATTGCAAAGGTGTGTGTGATGCAATTTCTTCGTGTCAGAGTCTGAGATGATAGAGCGAGTTATACATCAGGACGGCGGCTTCCTTTTCGTAAGTACCCTAACTTCATCAAAATTCCTTGTTTTGTTCTTTCCATATCATTAATCTCATGCATACACTGTGTGCAAGATGATTTCCATAATGATTTTCATGTCTAACCTATTTTCAGCATGCTGTAAATGTGTTAAAAAATTTCCCTAAATGTTAATCATAATTTCCTGCTTTCAATTTAATTTTTTCATTCATGGTTTTAAGTCCACCAGCTATGAAAAAGGTGAATGCCAGTGAATTTCATGTCCGGTCATAACCTAACCTAACCTAACATTGCGTTAATCATAATTTCCTGCTTTTAATTTAATTTTTTCATGCATGGTTTTAAGTGCACCAGCTATTAAAAAGGTGAATGCCAGTGAATTTCATGTCCGGTCATAACCTAACCTAACCTAACCTAACCTAACCTAACATTGTGTTAATCATAATTTCCTGCTTTTAATTTAATTTTTTCATGCATGGTTTTAAGTGCACCAGCTATGAAAAAGGTGAATGCCAGTGAATTTCATGTCCAGTCATAACCTAACCTAACCTAACCTAACATTGTGTTAATCATAATTTCCTGCTTTTAATTTAATTTTTTTATGCATGGTTTTAAGTGCACCAGCTATGAAAAAGGTGAATGCTTTTGATTATTGTGCAAGATGATTACCATAAAGATTTTCATGTCTAACCTGTTTTCAGCATGCTGTAAATGTGTTTAAAAATTTCCCTAAATGTTAATCATAATTTCCTGCTTTCAATTTAATATTTTCATGCATGGTTTTCAAGTGCACCAGCTATGAAAAAGGTGAATGCCAGTGAATTTCATGTCCGGTCATAACCTAACCTAACCTAACCTAACCATTTTTCTGGTAACAATTTATATAATTTACTGTATTTGATGCTTTGTATCCAATAATTTAGTGCATAAAATGTAAGAAAAGATGATTTCTACGTCCGATACTTACTTATACTATGCTGGCAAGTTCTGACCACCTATGCCTCACTCACCTCTAAATCATCATTTTTTGGTTAAAATTCAATTAATTCATGCTTTGTGTGCATTATTTATGTGAAAAGGGACCTAAATAAGTGCTATACATGTCCGGTAGGGAGGTAGGAAGGTAGTTTTCTGATTTAGGTTAGGTTAGGTTAGGGTCATGAATGACCAGTGCTGGAGCTTCAGGGCCCAATATTCGGACAAGACCACTGTCCGGACATGCCTTTGGCTCTATTGCGTCGAATAATGGAGGGATTACTGTAATTACAAAAGAGTGAGTGAACCACAAAGCATGGATAGAGCCATAAAGTATTCAATGGAGAGATCATCAGATCACTGGTGTATAGAAAACAAAAATTAACGAAAAGTATTGAGCTACAAACTTATGTGGCATAGCTTTTCCTGTTCCTTGTGCTGCTGAAGGAATGCTGAGAGTGAGGCCTGATCTATGATGGGAGGACCTTGGAGAGCTGTGGCAGGAGAGGAGCTGAGCGTGGGGGTGAAGGGTGGGCTAGCAGGCCGGCTCATTAATGAATCAGATAAGTGGGAAGTGTTGAAGGCCAGTTGTTGTGCAACCTGTAAAAATTATTTGCATTTCTGAGTCCATCATTAGTTAACAAAAAATCCTATGTTGCCCCATAAGAAGCGAAGGAGCCCAGGGCTAGGCAAGTTGGTCCTGACATTTAAGATAAGAGTGACCAGCCTCACTCACCCCTGAGTTGCATTACATGAGCAGTAAGCCCCAACCACTCCTTGGATATAGACCTGCACCGGCTCAATCCGACTGGAGCGCCTGAATTACTCATCAAACCACCAGGTGTCATAATTTGGTTATATGGTTACCACCCAGTACCTGTGCTTAATTTGGTACTGTTTTCCACTCAGGCATATTTAGACATCTAAACACACACAGGGATATCAAAAGTAATGGTAAACACCAAGAAAACCATGCAGGAAAACTACTGGAAACCAAAAAATGCCCTATCTATACACTACCATATGTACAGCACCCCTCCTTATTCTGGTAGTGTTTTCAGGTCATTCTGGTGTGTTCTGACATCAAAACATACACAGGATTATCCAAAATAATTTTCAGCACCAAGAAAACCATAAAAAAAAAAAATACACTGAAAGCCAAAAAACACCCTACCTAAACACTACTGTATGTACAGTACCCTTCCTTATTTTGGCACTGTTTTCCAGACATTCTGGCATATTTTGACATCAAAACATACATAAGATTATCCAAGATAATTTTCAACACCAAGAAAACCATGCTAAAAAAAAAAAAAATGAAAACCAAAAAATACCCTACCTAAACACTACTGTATGTACAGTAGTACCCTTCCTATTTATGGCACTGTTTTGGGGCCATTCTGCCATATTGACCTCAAAACACACATTGGAATATCCTAAATAAATTTTAGCACCAAGGAAACTGTGAAAGAAACCTAAAGTTACCTACCGGAAAACATTCGGTTGGGGTCCTTACCACCCAGTGCACCGCTGCCAGGCTTCGTAACCCGCCACCTCCAACTGGTGTAGAATTGTCCCATGTGGTCTAGTGGCCAACAGTAGCGCCTAACAAAGGTTAGAAACTCCTCCTTGTCATCCTCAACCTGCCAGAGGTGGGCAATGATCAGTGACATGCGATGCAGTGATGGTGGCCTACCCACCTCAGGAGACTCCAAAGACCGCCGCGAACTTACATTCAACTAAGACTCAACGGCCGTTGATGTGCTCAGTTGCGGGTCCGAAAGTGAAGGCAGGAAACGAATTGGTAGTGGTGGTGGTGAGAATGGGCTGGCACTCGTGGGGGTTGCAAGCTTGAAGAAGTTGTCGATCCTGGTCTGACGACAGAACCAACAATTCTGCTAGAGGATGACAGCATCCCGGACTCCTTGCAGTTCCATCGCCAACTCCCTGTCACAGTGTGGGTGCTCGGCATACTCCAGCACCCCCTCCAGGAAATCATGGAGGACAGAGACGAGAGATTGAAGGAGTTGCAGAGGGCTGTGAGTCAGGGTCCTCATCCTCGTCTTTGTCGGTCTCGGTGTCCTCTTCCATGCCCGCAGAGGCAGCAGTGGTGATTTCATCATCAGACATGGTCTGGTAACTAGGATTGCCGCAGCCGCCGCCGTCCAGCCAATCCCGCACGTCATCAACATCCACCTGCTCTACTGCAGTTCTAAGGTGACCATAGAAATCATCCATATCAAACCCTTAAAAGTTGCACTCGCCATCGATTCCCTGCAGGAGATGAGACCAATCGCTTTTGAGGGTTTTGACGGAGACTTCCTTCCACGCGTTTGCCCAGTTGAGCACTGCAGTCTTCACGTTGTTACGCCGAAGATTCTGAAAGGTCTGCTCCCGACGTGTGTCCTCAACCGCGTCCTCGTCCTCCAGCATCACCATCACCTCGTTCAGGAGGCTCTGTCAGCATAGTCTCTTTACAGCCATGATAACACCTTGGTCCATTGGTTGAATCAGAGCAGTCGCATTAGGTGGCAGAAACATGCACCGAATCCGCCCATCAAAAGCAACCAAATCCATCGCAGATGGATGCGCAGGGGCACTGTCCAGGAGCAGGAGTGCTTTCACCTGGTTGCGAATGATTCCAAGGACCTCTGTTTGATAATGGATAACCTCCTTGACGAAATGTCTGTGGAACCAATCTCTGAAGATCTTAGCAGGAAAGCAGGCCTTCACAGAATGGTACCACACAACAGGCAGGCTATCCATCAACCCACGGAGACAACATGGTTGTTTTGCATGCCCAACTACAACGGGTTTGAGGCGATGGGTCACGTTACCATTGGCAGAACACAAAACAGAGACAAGTTATTTGGACAACTTCCGACCATCGGACGCCTTGAAGTCCCGCACATTGTGCAGGCGTGCAAACTTCTCAGCAACAGCCCTCACCTCAGTCCCACACAATAGCATTCTGGCACCACGATGCTGACGAAACCACATCAATGTTGACCAGTCGATAATGGCGTGCCGGGCCTGGGCCATTACCTGGCAAAACTGACATCTGCATACAAGGTTCACTTCCGCTTGCCCAGGCAAGGGTTAGTATGTGACGGCAACAGCAGATGACCAGTAAATCACTGCCTCAGGCAGTGTATGACTAATGCGGCCTGCCAGGCGACTCTGACAATTCGGTAGAGAAGCGGACAGGAGTGTGTGGTGGGGGGTTTCCGCACTAATCATGGAGGCTGGAGGACTCCCATCATTCAGTGTGGAGGGAAACAGGAGGTTTTACTGTACATTTCCTCGTGTTACATGCGTGGCGGCCACAGGTACCCCTAAGCCAGGAACAACGCTCACTTCATCCGTTCAAAAATAACCATAGGATTTTCTTGAAAATATGCTCAATGTTTTTCCCAGGCAAAATTACATAGGTTATCTTTACCTAACCTTTTCCCAGGCAAAATTACATAGGTTATCTTTACCTAACCTAACCTATCACATTAGGGTCGCTTGGCTAAGGTGGCTGACTGTGGTACTGAAACGAATACCCATACCGAATGGAAGTGTATTGTACAGTACTGTACATCAAACATACAGTACTGTACTGTGTACAGTACTATCATATGCACTGATAGAGAAATTACTGTACTGATACTGTAACCATATCATGGGTAGGAATCTCTCTCTCTCTCTCTCTCTCTTTGTGTGTGTGTGTGTGTGTGTGTGTGTGTGTCTCGGTGGCCGCGCAACTTTCTACCTTCGGTACAGAAGGGGATGTGCACTGTCACCAAACATGTACTCATGGCTTGCAGTCTGTGTTACAATCTCAGTGATAGTTAGGAAAGAGGTAGCCACGTGGCCGTGCTATACTGAACAGTGAGTTGGGATGCGTACGGACGTTTTGACACCGCTTGTGGGT
>JAGKTI010010074.1:17712-29314 GCA_018397915.1 Birgus latro
TATATATACAGGGTGATTCACGAGTTTCTCCGGAAACTCTGGGAAATGCAAGTTTATGCACTTCTAAGCATAAAATACTCAATAAGTATAGGTGTTTAATGCAATGGTTTACAAGTGGGGAAATATTCAAATCTGACTGTTGTGAGTGGGAGTGGCGGCCTTGCTGTGTTGCCAAGTTACTCAATTTTCTTTTAAATTTTACATGTTGTTCTCATTCTGAATTACACTATTCATTTATTACTCGTCAGGTAAGTAATTTTTCTACATAGAAAAGTATGTCACTTTGAAGTGACAAATTAATCTACTACTGAAGGAGTAAACATGGCAAAGATGCCATACCAGTGATAGTAGAGGTACTTCAGAGCTCGGACTGACAGTTCCCGCCAAGTTCTAGCGAACGTGGTAGGTGTATTTATACCAGGGACAGTTTCACCCACATTTCAATACAATGCCATTCACTTTTACAAATGTGGAGTATTCAGATATGATTTTTATCTATGGGTTCAGCAATGGCAACACTGAAGCATCAGCAAGAGAATACAGATGGAAGTATCCAAACAGAAGGAGATGCAAAAGTGTTTTACCACGTCTGCCAGCACCTCCGGGAAAAACGTCGTTTTCCTGGAGTTGGAGCCACAGCTGAACACATGGAGAGGCAAGATGAAGTACGACGCATAGTAGGAATGATACATCGCAGCCCCAGCATCAGTACAAGAAGAATTTCATCTAGACTTAGTGTTCCACAAGCGAAGGTATGGAGGACATTAAAGCGGGAAGGTCTGTACCCATATCACATACAAGTTCAGCATCTACAGCCTGGGGATTCTGCTCAATGAACTGACTTCTGTACTTGGCTAGCAGATCATTCTCAGCTGTGCAAGTACATTTTTTACACTGATGAAGCCATATTTACCTGCAATGGATCACATAATACTCGTAATGAACATTGGTGGTCAAAAGAAAATCCCAAGGAAACAGTTGAACGGTCAACACCGATTTTCAGCTAATGTGTGGGGTGGTATGATTGACAACCAGCTGATTGGACCTCATATCTTTGAAGGGAGGCTTACAGGAGATGTCTATGTTAATTTTCTCAGAAATGAACTTCCTTTGTTACTTGAAGATGTACCGCTGAAGACACGGCAACATATCACTTTTCAACAAGATGGGGCGCCTCCACACTACCTCAATCAAGATTCCCAGATCGATGGATAGGCGTGGAGGACCTCACCCATGGCCTGCAAGATCCCCAGATTTAACACCTCTGGACTTTCACCTCTGGGGACACATAAGTCACTGGCATACAAGAAAAAGATAAACATCAGAGAAGAACTCCTCCATCAAATCAAGGAAACAGCAGAGATTATCAGGAACAACCCAACAGTTCTGAAGAAGGCTATGCAGTCTGTGCTGGATCGTGCAAGGAAGTGCATAGCAGCTGATGGCGGTCACTTTGAACATCACTAATTTTGTTTGTTCAGTAGTATTCGTTCATTATCAACATCTCAGAACTTTCAGAGAGGATCAGGCCTCCTGGGGAAACCTCTATAAAAAAAAACGCGCCTAGATTTGTACCTTATGGCTGGTGTAGAAAAAAGTCAAAACTAGAGAAAAATTGCTCTGCGGTAACTGTTGTGCATAGTGGTGAGGGTGGTGCGGCAGGTGTACAGTACCTCAGTGCCCCCCTCCCACTGCCTCTCGTCATCACTCGGCTGGTTTACTCACACCTGCGATACTTAGCTGACGGTTAATGAAAGAATAGTTTAATTCAGAAGGAGAACAACGTGTACCATTTAAAAGAAAACTGAGTAACTTGGCAATACACCAAGGTCGTCACCAGCCCAGCCGCCTCCCGCTCACACGTATGTCAGATTTGAAAATTTCCCCACTTGTAAACCATTGCATTAAACAACCTATACTTATAGAGTATTTTATGTTAAGAGTTGCATAAACTTGCATTTCCCAGAGTTTCCGGAGAAACTCGTGAATCACCATGTATATATACAGTTAACCCTTCACAAGTCGAACTATATGGGGCTCTACCCTGGTTCGAATTACCGAATTTTCCGTCTTACCAAATCTTCACCCCAAAAAACTGCCAAGACAATACCTATTACTTGTCCTTTCAACACAAAATTGAAGGAGCATATAGCCTATAAACAAATAAGTTATGATAAAAAACAATTTAGTGCATTTAATATACCTTTAACCCCTTCAGTGCCGGGTGTATTTTCATTTAGTTCTTGCTGCCACCAGACGATTTTATTCAGTGTAGGAAGGATCTGTGAAAGTGCACTGGGTTGATATAGCCTTCGTTAACTCCTTCAGTACGTGAGTCCAGTCCTGAGTGCCATAAAATCGGCAGGAGGAAATGTAAATTAAGTAGAAATAGACGTCACGGTACTGAAGTGGTTAATTGGTAGAAAATCATTCACAGAGGCAGTACAGAACCATCGGCAGATATGTTGAAGATGGATTTTTACTCCCCAAATTGCAAAAACAATACTTATTACTTGTCTTTTCAACACTAAAGTAAAGGAGCATATACAGTGTATAAATGAATAAAGAAAGAAAAGGGGCAGTTCAGTGCATAATGTACCTTTCGTTAGAGGCAGTACAAATCCGTCGGCAGTTTGTTTTGGAGACGGAGATGGCTGAGTTCACACTTTAACGTAAATTCTAAACAGTACCCAGTATTTATTTCACTCTACATTAAGAACTAAACTTGAATGTAATCACTATAATAGACTGCAATGTAACACTTGCAATAACAACAGTACTGAACTTTAATCATGATCACTTAACACTAAATCACACGCACATACTTTTTT
Organism: Birgus latro; assembly: GCA_018397915.1. NCBI lineage: Eukaryota > Metazoa > Arthropoda > Malacostraca > Decapoda > Coenobitidae > Birgus > Birgus latro. The sequence continues at coordinate 20,544 of JAGKTI010010074.1, forward strand.
TTTTAATTTTTTAAAGCTTCATTCCCTTATGACTAGAGGTGCCAGTATCACTTCTTTTATAATTTGAACCTTCCATGGCAAGGCAGAAGGCAAAAAAAGGAGAGCACTTCTCAGCACCAGATGGCAGTAAGAATGGCGCCACCACGTCTTCACAGACAAGCAGCAGACTGGCGCCATGTGTCCACCTGGTGCCATTTCTCCCCCTACCTCCGCATTTCGGCCTACTTACATACGTGGTCTCAGCCTGAGTTCGTCTAACCAAAGATTCCGTCTTCTAAAAGTTCGACTTATGACGGGTTTACTGTATATATACAGAAAATTATATATATATATATATATATATATGTTAGGAAGCATGATTTCTTGTACATACCATTGGTGTTGTGTAGGAGGTGTGAAGGATGGATGACTGGTTACGGTGGAATGACCACGAGTCAGCTGTGACTGACCCACCACTACTGCTGTTTGCACTGAAGTTTAGGCCTTTGAATAAAACAAAAATATGCAATTTAAGGGTAAATATGTCCAAATTAAAAGAATAAGCCACACATAAATTTAGTCAAATTGTCTGTGACCTACACTGTATTTCATTACAACCTGACCATTTTATATTTCAGACTTTTTTGAGTAAAGGGTTATCTTGCACCACCTACAATCTTTCCCTTTACAACTTACCTTTTTCATTATATAAAATAAATGTTATATTTTAAATATCATTCTGAAGTGACAATATGAACCCTTTCACTATGATGGGTCTTGATGAGGTCAAAGAAACTGACTGGCAGTTGCAAAAATGATATACAGGAGTTGTAACTGTACAAACAGGGGCATGAAACACAAAACCTTAACCCTCTGGCCACAGCAAGTTTTCTTGAACTAAACAGAGTTGTTTGCAGTCATCCAAAATGAAGCGTAAAGCTCAAAATCATCAGCAAAAGATCATGAACACCAGCTGCAGGATGTTTTCTTACCTATATCATGTAGGGATAATCAGAAAAAACTAACAAATTCCACAGATGCAGTGAAAGACAGATTAAAAAAAAAAAATCAAATGCTAAGCCATTATATTAATCATCCATACTCTTTCATTCCCCCCCCCCATCAAGATTGTTGGAGCCTGGGACCAGACTACTCCGTAATTACATCATCATCATCCGGACCTCCTTTCCCACCCTACAGCAGGGTGAGGAGTAGCAACGTCCAGACAGCCCAAGTTTTCCCACTCCAATGGGCCACACTTCCGTTCACACATCATTCAAGTCATCACACACTCATCCACCATATCCCTCCACCTTCTTCTTGGCCTACCTCACTTCCTCCCTCCTTCAAATTCACTCAGATATATCTTTCTCACCACTCTACTGTTATCCATTCTCTCCACATGACCATAACATCTCAGTACTTTCTCTTCAGTTCTGGTGTCCACAGACTTCCTCATACCACATCATTCATGAATCACATTATTTCATATCCATCCACTCTCTGTACTCCACATACATTCCACTGCTTTCACTCCTGACTATTCCTTTTCATGCCACACCATAGTCTCACATCCATATGTTAAAGTTGGCACTAACACTCCTTCATGTAAGCCTCATGCAGCTGCTACACTCAAGCCTCTGTTTCTTATTAAGGCCTTCATAGCACCAGCTACTTTCCTTCTTTGCATCACTCTGCTTTCCACTTCTTTTGCACATTTTCCTCTTTTTTCTATCACTGTACCCAGGTATTCGAACTCTCTCATCAATTCCAGTCTCTCTCCATTCGCTGTAACATCACACCGGGGGTCACCTTCTCACTCAATAACCATCACTTTACTCTTTTCTACATTTACTCTCAAGGCATGACACTCACAGACATCAGCAAAACTCTGCACTAGTCTACCATGTTCTTGCCCAGTATTTGCAAGTAATACTGCATCATCAGCATACAACAAATTTGAGATATTCCATCCATCACCGTTCATTATCAACGCCATCCCTCTCTCCATTACTTATGTTTTTACTTCTCTCATCACCCCATCCATATATATATTGAACAACCATGGGGATATCACACAATCAAGTCGCACGCCCACACCAATCGTGAACCATTCACTTAGATGTCCCTTTACCTTTATGCATGCCTCACTACCATCATAAAAACTCTTGACGGCACCTAGCAGCTTATCATCTACACCATACATGTGCAAAACCTTCCACAATCCTTCTCTGTCTACTTTGACGTATGCTTTTCCAGATCCACGAATGCCATAAACATCTCACAGTCCTCCTCACGAGGCTTCTCCACTATCTGTCTTACTGCAAGCATTTGATCCACACATCCTCTGCCACTCCTAAAGCCACCCTGTGCATCACTCACTAGGACTTCTGCTATCTCTATTACTCTATAATAATTCTTCCATACACCTTCCTTACCACACTCAATAAACTTTTGCCATGATAATTCTTGCACTCACTTCACTCACCTTGATATTTGTACAGGGGTACAATCACAGCCTTCTTCCACTCTGCTGGCAGAGTTTCACTCATCCATGCCCTCTTATATATCTCCAACAAGCACTTCATACCATTCTCTCCACTACACTTAATTGTCTCTACATACACCTCATCAACCCCAGCTGCTTACCCATTTTTCAGCCGCTCCACAGCGCTCTTCACCTGTGCAAGTGTCACGCTTCCTGGCACTGCATTACTTCTCTGCACACACCCCAAAACCAATCATGTTTACAGTTGCTCTGCTCTTTCTATTCCCATTCATCAGGCTTTCACGATATTCTCACCATCTGGTCCTTACTTCATCCCCATGGGTTAATAATCTACCACTTACATCCATCGCACTTTCACATTTCTTTCCACTGTCACTTCTACATTTCTGTACCTCTTTCCAGAATAACTTCCTATTTTCAGAATAATTTGCATTCATTTTTCTTCCTAGATCATCATTTACCTCCTCCTTTTTCTCTTCACTAGTCTCTTTACGTGCTTCTTGCTCTCAATATATTCAGTTCTTATTTCAACTGAACCCTTGTCATGTGACAACTCTAGCCACTTCTTCCTCTTTTCCTCCACTGCTCTCTTAATCTCTTCATCCCACCATGCCGTACCTTTCTTCTTTGTTGTTACTCTTGCCACACCACACATCACTTTAGCATTCCTAACTAAGCAACCCCTATATGCATTCCACAGGCTGTCCACATCCATTTCATTCCAATTCACAGATTCTAACTCCTACCCTATTTTGGTCCTGTATTCATCTGCCATTTCACTGATCCTCAGCTTCTCAGCTTTCAGTCTTTCTCCCTGACTGCTCTTCTCTCTCCTAGCCCACCTCACACCTCTCAGCTTGATCTTGCATACCACAATCATATGATCTGACAGACCTCCTCCTCATCCTCTCACGGCCCTCGTTTCAGCAACCATTCGCAGCATCAACCTCTCTACGACCATGTAACCAGTTAGGCTCCTTTCAACATGATCCCCGTTCCCTCTATACCATGTATGTTTATGTGCATCTTTGTGTTTGAAATACGAGTTACAAATGACTGACCTCCTTTTCTGATACACATCCTTCAGTCACTTCCCATTATCATTTACTCCTGGTACCCCACTTCATTCTTTTCTCTTCCTTCTGCCTACAGGTGACTTTACGCTACCTCTTCTGTCTTTCTTTCCTTCATTCTCTCCTCTTCCTTCTGTGTACGGGTGACTCTACACAGAATGACAAGCCAAATGGTTTCCTGTACACCAAGAAACCATTTACTCTGCTGGCTGGTAACCATATAACCAAATTATGGCACCTGGTAGCTTAGTGGGTACCAATCAAGGCTCTCCAATCGGATTGAACCAGTGCAGGTTTATATCCAAGGGGTGGATGGGGTTTATTGCTCACGTAATGCCACTCAGGGATGAGCGAGGCTGGTCACTCTCATCTTAAACATCAGGACCAACTGGGTTCCTACGCTCCTCATGGAGCAACATAGGATTGGATTATGGATGGATGGATGGACCTCACTACAACCCATTATGTCATCCTCATGACCCGTGCCTACTCTTCCATTCATATCGCCCATTACGATCACTTTATAGCTCCAGGGCAATTCTCCCACTGCTTCATCCAGCTCATCCCAAAACCTGTCTTTCTCTCTCTCACTCTTGACATCAAACGGTGCATATGCTACAATCACAGCCACTTTCACTTTCTCAAACTTGAACTTGACATACATACATCTTGAGCTCACACATTTGTAATCTCTCATTCCACTCTGCCATAACTCATCAACAAAGCAACTCCTTCCTTGCATCTTCCTTGCCCATTCATGCCCGATCTTACACATTTCACAATCTCCCACTCCTCCACTTCGCACCCTTTCATCTTTGTTTCACACAATGCCATCACGGCATACCTCACACTCATGAACACATTCACCACTTCCACTCTCTTGCTCTCCTCATTCACACCTCTCATATTCCGCATGGCCATGCGAATCTGCCCACTCGGTTGGGGCCCTGAGCAGGTATTGGGCCCTCTGAGGCTCTCCAAAATATTTGCCATGATAAAGTGATCACAACTTTTAGTACTCCCTGAGTTGCATAACTTGATCACGAATGATTTCTAAGTCCTTTTATGAAGGATCACACATGATCATTTGTCAATGGAATGAGCTCATCAAAGTTAAGTGCAGTCAACTCTCACTATACATTTGCTTACTTTGTGATAAACTGCTATAACAATGAACAAAAAGTTAAACCCATTTTTGGAATAAAAATGGTGAATGATTGTGAGTACACTAGAACCACGTCTCCCAGTCAGATGACTGAGCCAGTATGGCCACCCAGTGTTTCCATTCACTGTGACTGTCTGCCTTTCATTCAATGTTGTGCATGAAAGGCTATTGAAACACCATTGGTAATGCTAAATAACAGTGCAAGTGCATAATAAATAGTGCAATGTACAATTTTAAGAGAAGTGCTAACTTCTTGTGTGAAATACTGAAACTTATGACTTGGAAATTCTCTAGAAAGAATGTTACTCCTAGTGGAAAGCATGGTGCTACTGAGGGGCACCAAGGGCATGCCTAAATGGGTATGTTTTTGTTTTATACTTTAGGTTACATGGCCATAGGCATCCCTCCCTATCCACAGTGAACAAATGTTATATCAACCTCAGTACTGTATACAATAAATCATCATGTGATGAGTTTTCACTTGACATAACCCCATCAGACAGCAAATCGTGACTAGTGACTATATGTAACTTACTGCATTAAAAAAAAAAAAAAAAACTAGCTGACAAATGCTTTCTATTACATCCACCCGACAACCTTCCTTCACTTCCTCATTTGTCAGTCTGTCTCTCCAGGTAACTCCACATGCTCCTCCAAATAACTAATTTCCACTGCTCTCACTCTTGACCTGAGTCCTTCTAAGTTCAAGCTTCACTTCCATATGTTAGAGAGGGTATCACAATACTATCAAGCAACAACTTCTTCACTTCCATGCTCACTGCCCTATTTCTTATCACTGCTTTCAAAGAACCAGCAACCTTTCTTCCTTGTTTCACCCTTTCAAGCACTTTATCCTCCAAACTTCCATTCTTATCCATCACACTACCCTAGTACTTAAATGCACTCACATTTTCCATTTCTTCATCCAACCTCACTGTACATTCAGTGACTTCATTTCTCTCAAAGACCGTAACATTACTCTTCCCTATGTTCACCTACAGATTCCACTTCTTACAAACCCTCCCAAACTCATTCACTAAGCCTTGCAGTTCCCCTTCATCTTCACTTAACAATACAGTATCATCTGCAAACAACAGTACAGGAAGTGTCCAAACATTGCCTTCTCTCATTCAGGCCACTACAACATCCACTGCACTACCTTGTACCTCTTTTACACCATCCATATACAGATTGAACAACCATGCAGATATGAAACATCCCTGTTTCAATCCAACATTCAGATAGAAAAAGTCACTCAGTTCACTATCCACACAAACTGCAGTCTTAGCACCATCATATATACTCTTCACTGCATTCAACATCTTCCCATTTCCTCCATACTTCTTAATACAGTAATCACTCTATTATCCAGACGCCCAATAACAGGGCACCCCATTGTCTGGACATCATTGGCTTGGGTGCTCACCCCCCCCCCAAAAAAACTCCCCCCCCCCCATAAGTTTGAATTTGGCACCCAGAGTTGAACAGCTGTGTTTACAATCACTACCCATGCTCCCCTTCCCCTCCCCAGTTCGCTCTCAACTACCATCACGAGTAAACAATTGTTGGGATGGCTGGCGCTAGTGCTTGTTTTTGCTTATACAATTATTATTCACAGTGCTAAGGATTGTGAGCAGCACAACACTGGATTACTGTACATGCTTCAAGAGCATTTTCACCACTGTCAGAGCCTTGGAGGTGGGGTAATCTTCATAACCACCATCACGGACATATAAGTACACTGTCAACTGCCAAATATTTTCCATACCTCTAATTCCTCATTCTCTGATTACATTTTATTTATTTCATGCTTTGTGTCCCATATTTGAGTGCATAGGCTGTGAAAAAGGTGATTTTCATAGTGATTTTCATGTCTGTTACCTATGTTCACTATTCTGTCAACTGGTGAACATATTTGCCATAGTCACCTCTAAATCATCATTTTCTGGTTAAATTTCATTTATTTCATGCTTTGTGTCCCATATTTGAGTGCATAGGCTGTGAAAAAGGTGATTTTCATAGTGATTTTCATGTCTGAAACCTACGTTCACTATGTTGTCAACTGGTGAACATATTTGCCATACTCACCTCTAAATCATAACTCTCTGGATAAATTTCATTGATTTCATGCTTTGTGTCCCATATTCTTGCTGCAGCGTGTTGATAGATATGTCATATTCTTTTAACATATCTTAGTGTTCTGTGTTTGTACTGGTTGTGGGACCGGGAGTGTTAAGCACGAAATTAGCTTGAGATGTATCTGCCAGTTAAGAATGACAGGTGGGGTGGGGGATGGTAGGGGAATGGGGGAAGGTTGAAAGCTGAGGCAGAGGCAAGTGGTGATCGTTTCGTCCCCCCCTCTCCTCTTCCCTGGGTATGCTGGGCTGGGAGGGGGGTGCCCCTGGGCAGGAATTGGTGATCGTGAGTGTACATCTTTCTATTTTACTTTGTTTCATTTGTAACTACAAACAGTATTTCTCTTTACAGGTACAAAAATATACGATACTGTAGTTCTCTATCTATCTATTGCCAGATGCCTCAATCCCGCACAGGGTGGCCACAAACAAATCGCCTCCATGTCGCTCTGTCTCCCGCCATTTCACTATCCCGCTCCCAGCTCACGCCCCCCTCTCTCATGTACCTCTCCACTCCATCCCTCCATCTCATCCTCGGCCTCCCCCTCCCTCTCGCCCCCCTCAACTTCACTCACATACACTCTCCTCGTCAGTCTTTCTCTCTCCATCCTCCTCACATGCCCAAACCACCTTAACATGTTTCTCTTAAAGCTTCCTATCACTGTAGTTGAATATAAAAAAATACTGTAATACAGTATTGTACTATACTGCACAGTACACAACAAGCAAGTCGTAATGTAATGAGTCCATAGAAAACGGATTATTGTTAGGCAAACTAGTCTGCGATAGTGTCGCTGCACCTCATCTTCGATAACATTGTATTTCTTTTGCTATTTTTTAAATTTTAGGCTATTTTTCCCTTCATTTTCAAGCAGCGGACTTTTTCAAGCAATGGACACTCATCCCCCCTATTAGTCCGCTGATTTGCGGGTCGACTGTATATCTATATGTGTGTGTGTATATATACAGTAGGCGCGGAAAGTATTGACGTTTTTTTGCCGACGTCATTCTTCTTCGCGTTAAGTGAAGTAGGGTCAATACTACCCTCCCCTGTGATGCGAAATGAGCTGACGCTTTTTCAACGGGAGCTGGCAACCCTGCTTGATAGGTTTGGCACCACAGGAGCAGGCTCAGTAATGTTTGGGCAGCCACAGGAGGAGGATTGTCTCTGTGTGTGATGCACCACGAGGGCATGTTTTGACTCAAATAACACAGTTATTTGGTTACCTACCACATTCTCATCATGCCTAAAGTAACCACAAGCAAGGACAAACGTGTGGAAGTGATTACTTTATACAAAGCTGGCCACAAACTCCCATTTATTGCAAATCAGATGGTGTTAGACTGAGGACAGTGCAGAGACTGGTGAAGCGGTTCAAGGACAGTGGGGAGGCCATTCCTCCCACTCCACTTCCCAAGCCTGGGAGACCTCGTAAGACAACCTTCAGGACCCGTCAGCTGATCTCAAGGCAAGTTAGCAAGGATCCAAGGCTAACAGCACGGGATTTAAAAGAAAAGAACCCACAGTTGCTGGCAGATGTGTCTGTCAGAAGTGTGCAGCAGCTGTTGCATGACGATCTGGGCTACAGGAGTTTTTGTGCTCGTAAAAAACCACTGCTAACTGCACTTCAGAAGAAAAAGAGAGTAAATTTTTGTAAGAAATATCTTGCCTGGAGTGAGAAGCAATGGAAAACTGTGCTTTGGAGTGATGAGTCAACATTTACTGTCACTGGTACCCCTTCATCACGAGTGTACTGCAAACCAGGCAGTGACCCCCTGGATCCTAAGTACACTTCCAAGATTGTTAAATACCCAGCCTCACTCATGGCTTGGGGCTGCTTTACATATTATGGTGTTGGTGATTTGGTAATTCTACCTGCAAATGAAAAAGTGAACCAGAACAATTATTT
>JAGKTI010010075.1:0-29310 GCA_018397915.1 Birgus latro
GAGTGTAAATCCCAGTCTTCTGGTAATGGAGAGTGTAAATCCCAGTCATCTGGTAATGGGGAGTGTAAATCCCAATCATCTGGTAATGGGGAGTGTATAGATGACATAGAGGCAAGACTTGGTTCAGACAGTGAGTTACATGGCCTCTACTTCTCATTTGAGGGAGTTCCGGATCAAGAAAGCTGGTTTCAGACATACCAGAGACTAATTGATGGTGTTTCAGAGAATGTATTCTTCTATGAAGAAGACCCTCTTAGATTTGTATTACCCTATGAAATGCCAAAGGAATATGTGAGGGATTTTCTCTGTTATAAAAAAGGTTTACTTTCTAAAAAGAAGAACGATCTTGCAGACCTGGTCAGAAAATCCCCCAGATGCCATCCCTCTACCCTGGCCCTATTCTCTGATATAATCCCCACAAAAAAGACGAGGAATGTAAAACAGAGTAGATCAACCCCAGTAAAGATAGATGAGGCTTCTTCTGATGGGACGAGCACCCCAGGAGCTGACTCCACCAGGATGCAGCCTCCCGATTCTTTTGAATCTAGTGAGGAACTTGCTATATTAGCAATGCACATTGACCATGTAATGAAAACTGAAATTGGAATAGAGAATGAGAAGACAGCGAGCAGTCCGACTGAGGAGTGTAAGGAAAGTGAAGAGCATGATTTGAAAAAGACTCCTCCAAAGAAGCGAGGAAAGAAAAAGAGGCTCATGTCAGTGACAAAACCCGAGAAAGCTGGGGACGCAAGTACTAAGGAAGTGAAACTGTTTGAAAGTCCCTTTGCACATGAGGTGGACCCAGTGTTTATTGCTGGATTGTGTGATGACATGAAAGATTTCCTAATACCTGAAAACATATTGGCCAGAGAAGCATCAGAGGTGATTGAAGATTCCTTTTTTTGTGTTTGCACGGACAGAGCCTCTTGTGATGAGTTTTCTAGTGCTGACGATAACACAGAGGCAAGCTCGGAGTGCGTGTCTCTGTGTGACTCTGAAACTATTGATGGCTCTATAGTTAGTGAACCTAAACGTACCCGTAGTGCTAAAAAACGTAGGAAGAATTTGACTGGCTGGCCCAAAACGCAAAAGAAAAAGAAGCCTGTGCCCTCGCATACATCAGACGATAATGACAGTGCTATCGGGTGGGATGATATTGAACCAAAGAAGCCAGGGTGCTGGAAGAAGCATGAATTCAGCCTCCTGGAACAAACCACAAGTGAGAAATTGGCGGCACTGGCAGCCTGTGACCGAAGGGCCTCGCCACGGAAAAAGGCCTCTGTGTTGTATATGGACACATGGCCAGTTAGATTTCGAACGCATAAATAGAAGTTGTTAAAAATAAAAGTATACTGAAGCATGAAGTGAATGTAGTGGGTTCGAGTGTTGTATGAAGTGTTTATACATATTTATTATACAAAGTGTATGGTATGATTGGTGAAATTGTTCATTTTTTTAAAAGTTGGAACCAAGGAGTCTCAGGATAGCTCTGTAAGAAGTTGTGTTATGAAATCTTTGTATAGCGGATTTTTCCCTCCCCCCCCTCTTTTCGTGGGACAATTATGATTTGAATGATTGATTTTGAATGCTTGGTTCATACACAAATATAATAAAGAGTAATTTCTCTGAATTCCTGCAACAAAATACAAAGTTATCAGCTTAATTAAGTAAATAGTTTTGCTCTATTTATTTTGTAATACATTAGGCAAAGGAATGAATGTTTACAGTATCAGTTATAAATACAGTATGTGATTATAATTTGGTATGATTTTTTTTTTCCCCATTACCCTTAGACAAGGAAGCACTTTAAAATATGTACAAAATAGTTATGATTAGTGGCTTTGTATTGACCTATGCATTTCTGGAAGACCCTGGAGTTACGAATTTTTAATGTTATGTTAAATTCCATGGAAACAAAAAAAAACTCAAGCAGCTTTTTTAATTTTGTATTTATGAGTGAGCCTGTAATGTATGATAATATAAAGTTGTACATAGCATTCTTCTACTGAGAGTAATGGCCAATGATTCATAAATGTGAAATAAAGAGATATTTGTACTCACCCTTGCATTATCCTACATATTGGCTTGTAACTGACATGTAATGATTTATAAGCAGTCACACTGAATTACACTCTGACAAATCAAAATAATTTTACCTATGGAAGTACAGTACAATAATTATTTTAACCCCTTCAGTATGATGATGTATTTAAGCTTGCCACTGCCAATTATTTTATTTAGCTCTGGGAGAAACCTTTTATAATGGAAGTACAGTATGAAGTCTCAAATCCAAAATCTGTGGATCCAAAGGCTTTACTGATGATGGAATAATTTGGAAAGTAAAATCATAACAGAAAATCTTGTTAAAAAAGACAAAAACAATCTACAGTACCACAAAGAGTAAATGTAAACAACTAGGTCCTGGTTGTTTCAGTTGTAAGTCATTTAGGCTGTAACCTAACCTAACCTAAACTAAACTCACTTCACCAATGTCATCTTGATGAAGTTTGATTATTTAGTTCATTAGGTGAATCAGACGTTTGCCAGTGGACGTTACGGTCGAAACAATCAGGACCGCAGATAAACTGTGTACATTGTATTAATAATATGTTATCAGTTGTTATACAAGTTAAACTTTGCCTTCATATATGCACTGAGTTTGTGAGATGATGACAACACTTTCCTACTGCATGAAAAAATATTGTGAAAAGTGGAGGTTTTGGAAATCATGTGTTGGGATTTGGGAGGCTGCACTGTACTACCAGTATGTGGATAATGTTCTTCACCCTTTTGCTGGAGAGGGATGCTTTCATGTGGTGGCACTAATATTACCAGGCAGTTTTGCTACCTTGTTATATGAAAGTCCATCACCTCCTTCCTTGTCTCCCCAAAGAAGGATGGTGGACTGCAGAAAATGGATAACTTTAGCCTGCAGTCCTCCTGGTTTATGTTTAGATGAGTGTAGGGGCACATCATTTACTATTGTGAGAGCTTTCTCCAGAATTAGGTAAAGTGTCTGGAGGTAGCAAGAATATATAAATCATACATCACCATATTGTAGAGGATAACTGGTAAGTGCTGCTACAGTGCAACTATAATGCATTTAAGTTGCATTGGTTTCATAATTTTTGTTTTAATACTTAGTTTGGAAATTATTACTTAATTTGTACAATTTGTCATGTTTATGCCATGTTTTAAAATATTGTAAAGAAACACCTCAGTGGCACTGTATGAGTCAGGAAAATTATATATTAATTTTATTTGACTGGCTATCCTGACCCCAGGAAAAAGAGCTTGACCCATCTCGGAGACACCTTTTTCATTTAATGTTTGCTGTCTGATGATTGTATTAAGGTAGACTTTGAACTAGAAGGGTTATATACAGCCTTAATAAGCCCTTTCAGTGTGAGATACGTTTCCTAAGTTGAGGAAAATCAAATGGTGGTGGTGGTTAAGTTCCAAGTTTACCTTGTGTGGATGTGAACCCGACAGACTGCAGGTTGAAGTTGCCCCTTTCCTGCAGTCTGCCATCCTTCTTTTGGGGGGATAGGAGGCAGCTGGTTACATCAGTGCCACCACGTAATGGCATCCCTCTCCAACACCAAACTGTCTGGCAGCAGCAAGAATTAACTAAAGAGGATGTCGGCCAGATCCGTGGGTTAGTCATTAGGTTATCTTTTATGGCTACATTAAATACTGTTAAGATGGCCACCCGTGAGCTTATAGGGAGATGTCCCCACGTGCACATGTAAGAGAGTTGTGTGCTTATCTATAAAATATGCTCTTATTTTATTAAAGATTATGTATAGTCTTGTAAATAATAATTAAGAACTTGTACATATTCTTTTCATAATAAAAGCATTGTCAAATAACAGATTAATAACTAGACCATGAGAGCAGTGACAACAAAGGAAATTTTATGACAAGATGATATGGTGGTTGTTGTGGCCCCAGGCTCATTTGTATTTGTGCCCAGTGGACTGCAGGGTGAAGTCATCCTTTTCCTGCCCTCCACCAGCCTCCTCTTGGGGGAGAGGGAGGAAGTTGAGGGACACTGTGGACCAAGGCTTGTCTGGACTTGAGCCTGGTGGACTGCAGGGTGAAGTTGCCCTGTTTCTGCAACCCATCAGCCTTCCTTGGGAAGTAAGGAGGAAGTTGAGGGATGTTTGTATAACTAGGCAGCAAAGCCACCTGTTATATTGGTGCCAACACACAAAGACCCCTCTCCAGTATGAGATGATTCAGTACAGAAAGACAACAATTGTTGAAGTGTGAGCCATACCTTCTGTTCACCTGTTATCTTAGTCTTGGGCTGAAAAAAGGTCCTAGGCAAGGTATCACTGAAAAGGCCTGTTGATATTCCTTCTGCCTGTGACTCCAAAATGCAATGTGTACAAGCATCTTGAATTTGGCTGTTTTATTTTTTCTTGATAAGAGATACTTTGTGGACTTTAATTAAAGCCTTTGGTTTTTTCATCTTTGTATTGTGGGGGGGGGGGAGCTCAAAGGTTCCACTAGAGTGCAATATAACTGTCATTTCAAACTGATCTGCACAAGGTGTTGGTGTAAAGCATCACCTAAACACTGAACAAGAAGTCAGGTTTTGTTCTTTGTGAATTCCTAGCTATGACATTTTTCCAGTCAGGGATAGAAGGTTGGCAGAAACGTGTTTGTCACTATTCAGTAATAAGAAGGCTTGTGAATAATGCAGGTGTACAGTCATAAGCTACAGTTTCTGTACACATATCTGTTACAATCCCAAGCTGGAGGTTAGTTGTAGCCAGTGTTTCCCTTTTTTTTACTCCAACTCATTCATCCTGTATACTTCCCCATTCCTTCCATCTCATTAGAGATTTATCAGTCCGTTTAGTTTCACTTGGATAGTAACCAAATATATGTCTGTTGGTCTATTAAGTTGAGGCACTCAACTGGATGTGACTCATTAAGTTTTACATTTGAATTTTTTTTTTTTTTTTTTTTTAAAATGTGTCCGACTCTGGGCATAGGCTTTACAGCCTGCAATCAGGGCCCAGCCGTCCTCCTACATACTACATGTCACCACTTCGGCGCTAACACCCACCGTCCATATTGAATACATGCTAGGGCTGTCTCATACAGGACTGGTGTATTGGTATTAGCGGGGGTATTTTTACGACATGTCGGCGGGTCTTTTGGTAGATCAGTAAAGCCTGATTTACTGAATTTCAAATCCTTAAACTGTTCCCTGCCCCAGCGAGGATTCGAACCTGGGTCCGTGGGACCGCAGGCCACCTCTCTACCGATTGAGCCACCTGGTGGTTGGGATTTATTGCTGACATAGTACTGTCCAGAGTCAAGCAATGTTCACTCAGTGAATGATAGATAAGATAGATATAGGCTGAGGAAGGCAATGCCAAGGAGCAACAAGTTTGCTGCTTCTCTCTGGTAACCAGCCTAAGCCTTACAACCATCAGTTCCACATTCTTTTACCGATTTCTTCGGATCTGGGCTGTTTAGCTTCTCGGACCATTTTATTGTAATTCATGCTGTATAACGTTTCTATGGACTCTAGTCAGCCCTCAGTCATGTAACTGGAATTCCTTGTTGTTATTGTGACTCCAGGTTCATCTGAACATGAACCCACTGCACTGCAAGTTGAGGTTATTTTTAACCCGTGGATTGTGCAATTACCTCTTTTTATCCCACCCCGTGGGCTGCAAAAAATATATATTATGTATATTTTTATTTTTTGTTTATTATAAACTTGAAGTTAAACATCCAGGGCATCATCTGGTGGAAAAAAAAAAAAATCTCTCCGTCTTTGCATAGTGCCATGCAGAAGTTTGCGTAGGGTGATCAGTATGTAGTTAGTAGAGATATGAAAATTGTGGTAGCAATTCATATTGATCGGTTCCTTATCCCATTTGAGTAGAAACAGTCAAACCAATTTTATTAGTGATTACCATTTATTTAAGGGTCACACTTGTTGGCACATTTTTACAGGAACAGAGAAACAGTGACAAAAAGTGGGACTTGACTAGTGAAGTTTATGGAAATGCAACAATATCAACATGGACTCCAATGGAGTTAGCTAAACTCTTGAACTACTCCCACCTTTGTCCTCTGAACTGTTTTTCTGTCATTGTGCATGATTTTCAGAAGGAACTATCTCTGCTCTTCATCCATGCATCATGCACTGAGCCTCTGGATTATTGCAATTTCTCATTCTGGAGCATCACTCATAGCTTTCAAATTTTTGACCAGGTCGTTGAGGTCTGGGTCGTAGATGGCTTCAGGGACCTCCTGCTGAACTCCACCCTCAGCAGTCAGCCACTCTGGCATTTCTTTCATTTGGCCAATCTCAAATCTGTCCAGGGTGTCATTGGCAGAAATGCTGAGTTTTTTTTTCCCTCCAGCCTCTTCAGACACTTTATGGCTGGCTGGCAAAGGTTTTCCAGCATCCTCTGCCTGGTCACAGGTTCGAGTCTTGTTGAAGAAGCCCAGGGAGACGGCCTTCTCGCTGATACCAGAGGTGACGTCGAAGGGCTTTCTCTGCCAATGATGCCACCTTCTGGTCCGGGTAGTTAAGGAGGTCCTTGAGAAAGTCCAGATCGTTCTTTTGAGCCCTGCTTGGTATGATGGCAACTAGTATGTTCTTCATCACATCCTTCCTCAACACCATGAATTGTTCGTGGAGTTGCTTAACTTGCTTCTTCAGGTTGGCCTCCATTTTCATAAGGAGGTTGGCCTGCCTCCAACACTTCCTTCAGTTTCTCCGAAACTACCTTTGCTGCATTCAAATTAGGTGCCTTCTGGTCCTTGTAATGCCATATAAAAACAAGCAAAACGCCTTGTTTGGAAGGAAGGCAGGCCAAAGAAAAATCTGGAAACTGGGCAGTCTTGACAAGCCACACGCCATGAGACATGATCTCAACTGACGTGTAGATAAGGTCAAAATTGGTGGTATCAGGCAACTGAAAATGCGATCAGCCAACAGTAAATGTCTGATAACCAAATTAGCTAAATATCCAGATTAACTAGATTTACCTGCAATAAGACTGGCAAAATTTCAAATCAACTGTAATAAGACTGCACACACCAAGCAATGACCCACACTTTCCATGACACCAACTCACACCAAGACAATGAACATCTCTTGGAGCACTGAAATGACACTTGCCCACTGCCCAGCTTCAGGAGGGTTGGCAAATTCCTGAGTCACGATCAGCAGAGAGAACCAAAAACCATATCACCAGCCCAGATGTGGCAGAAGAGTGCAACCTCAAAATACACTTCAATTTCCAAAAGATTTTGCAGGAATCATTTTTGGGGACAATGGATCACAGCCACAAGCAATATGAGCAAACTGTAGAATATTTCCAGTGAAACACCCTAGGGGACATGGTAGGAGGCAGGGATGTTTGTATAACTGGACAGTGTGAAGATGTTCCTCTGCAGTACCAAATGGAAGTAATGTACCGGACACTAAATGTATGTAAGTGAACGTATATTAGCCTTGGCTTCCATAATGTGCCTTTTCACACAGGTATTTACCATGTCCATCCATCTTCTTGGCATACCATATCTCCCACCTTCAAATTCCATCACATGTATCCTTTTCATTATCCTGCTTAGTTTCAGTATCTCCATAAGGTCATAGATGTCGGCAAATAGTCCTACCCTTTTATTACATCATCATCATATATTCTATCACAGTTAATGTATCAATAACCAAAAACTTTTAATACAAGTTAATAGCCTTTGAGTTTACTGAGTGGTATGAAAAGGTTAATGAGGGAACTGTTTAAAAAGTTTCTTGAAACAAATACAAGGACACATCCAATTCAATATACAGTATTTACAATACTTATTCAATAAAATAATAATACAGTATACCATGAGTAATCATACAAAGATTACTATGTCATACAAAGCTTTCTAGTCTAACAATAATTCAACAGGAAACATTTTTGTCTTTTGAATATGTACAATGGCATGACAGATGGCCATATTTTAGGTGACATGGGACACTTTGCAGTGCCTCTTCCATGACAATTTATTTTCAACCTTGTACCTTACTTTTCTCTTGCATGTTATGTGTAGATACAGTTTGTGTCAGTAACATAAAAGAGGATTTCTAGGTATAGTGTGAAAACCCAGAAGCCAACTAAAATACGGCCCCTCTGACGTGGATGTTCCCACTTCGGGAACCATTTTGAAACTGACGCTTATGGCAAAATTAACCCCTTCAGCTTGACATTATTATTTATATTTTTGCTACTACTAAACAATTTGGTGCTGGAAAGGGACCCCTTCACATGCTGGTACTGGTATAACTGGGTGGTGGAGCTGTCTGGTTATGCAAACATCTTTCACCTCTCTCCCTATCCCCCAAAAGGAGGATGATGGGCTGCATTAGAGGGGCAACTTCAGTCTGTTGTCCACAGGGATATTTAGATGAATCTGGGGCCATAGCTACTGCTACTACAAATTTAATTTAGCATAGGAGAGTGCCTTAGAGATAGGGATCTATTGAAAGCTACTTGTAATGGTCCCTACAATTCAATGTCTCCTGAGCTCAAACAAAAAAGTCTGGAAGTAATAAGAAACTCAAAATGACATTACCTTAATGAAGTGATCAATAAATACAATAGGTATTAATCATACCTGCTCTGCAATATTAAATGATATTACTACCTTGGTCTCTATAAATGGATGGCTGTTTAAGGCAAGTATTATCACATATTCATGCAATATGGATGACTGTGTGTAAATAAAAGTATAAAGTTAAAGCATAGTCACTTGGAAAGTGCAGGAGTGAACTGGTTGCTTAAATGCCATAACCTCAAGGGATGACCAATGCTTTATAATTTACTTGTTACTGGCAATCATCATGAGATCAGAGGGTTGTCATCACTGCTATTTCTTTTTAGACAAATATACCTTATTATTTCATGTCGTATGAGTCAATGGTAAGTGAAAATGGAATAAGGGGAATCATTACATAGGTGTACAACAAATGAAAGAAACAAAAAACATATGCAAGGACTACACAAAAAGGTTCAAGCAATAATACTGTACTGATACCCTTCTTAGCTTGGTTCATAAGATGCTTGTGCTTTTTAAACACAGAAACTTTTCTGAAACACTTGCTGCCTGATCCTCACAACATGCCCCGAGTGATAACCCCTGTTGTTGGTGGCCCCTCCAGGGAGTGAAGACCCATCTCTTCCTGCCTGGCCTTTGTGAGTAAGGACAGTGACTGAAAAAATAAAATAAATAAAATAAAATAATTACTCTATAACAAATTTTTCTTGTCAAATTCTGGCTTCAACAAACTCTGAGCCAACCAAACATTCTCACACTGAATATACATTGAAGAATGTTCCATACAGAGGAGTGGCTGTGGCTGATTAAGTTAAAAATGGCGAGTTAAACCAGTGCTTTTCCACACAGTTCACCTAACCAAATCAATCCTGTTACTTCTCCATCCTCATCAACTTCCATATCTAGCTCTTTTACTCAACCGTACCCATTTACTTTCTTGGCCTTTAATGCCTCGCTTACTCTGACTGAATGTGATCCGTCAAATCCCATATCTTGCTTTCTTAAACATTCAATAACAGTACTACCTTCTTAACCTACCACCTACCATGCCTCACTCACCCTAAATGAACGTGGCTCCCAAACTGCCAAATTCTGGAGAGTTTTGCGGTCGAGAGCAACTCCGGCCTCGTTCAAGACATCCTTCATGTCCTCGTACTTGGTGCCCAACTCCTTACAGCTTGCACTCAGCCGCAGGTCCCACAGCTGTAACATCCATCAGTATTAACCCCCCTCACTCCCATAAAAATTTTTTTTTTCAATATAAGTCAAGACCATTTGATGATTTCATACGATTTTACTTAATTTTGGCCAAGCGGGCGTTGATTAGTTATATACACTTACAGCACTGCAAAAGCATTAATCACACTACACCACTTTTTTTTTTCTCCCAACTCAGGACAGGCAAAAAGTCACTCCACTCCATCCCTCCTCATGCTTGGTCCAACCTTCCCACTCTCCTCCTCTACCTCACTCACATACATCCTCCAAGTCAGTTTCTCATTCTCCAACCTCTACACTTGGCCAAACTCATTTTTACTATCACCAAATGATGTTTAACTGTATGAGCACCATACTTTTATAAGATTAATATCTCCAAAAAAAATGTCATAATGACCAACACAACACTTACAGCTCTGGTGTCATGTTTCTTTGCCTTTCGGGCAAGTGTTGAATAGCGCAAAGCTCGGCGCACATACCGGAGGGCAAATGAGTAGATGTTCTTCTTGCGGCCAAAAAAATGCTGTAAACAATGAGAAAACAAGTATAATATTTTTCTGCTACGAATACTGTATAACAGAAGTTTATCCAGTACTGT
Source organism: Birgus latro (assembly GCA_018397915.1). NCBI lineage: Eukaryota > Metazoa > Arthropoda > Malacostraca > Decapoda > Coenobitidae > Birgus > Birgus latro. The sequence continues at coordinate 10,403 of JAGKTI010010075.1, forward strand.
AACAGTAGATAAAGCAGACCAATGGTATACAACAGACTTGCATCGTTTTGTTTAATAAAGGCTCCAACATGCTTGCATGTGTTGGCCTTGGGTCACCCAGTGGCAGCTCTCCAAGCTACCGATCTCTGGCAGCCTCCCTATTCAGTCCCTTATCCTTGAGGTCACACTCTATGACATCCCTGGTCTTTTTTGGTGCCTCTTGCAACATATTACAGTAAAAGTAAGTGCTGATTTGGTAAATCACTGCATAACTTTTGCAGCCTATTACCCATAGCACTGGCAGAATGAGACAATACATTAGCCAGGCATCCTTTTCATGTTACTGGTACTTCTTTGTGATCAGCACCATATTCTACTGTTAATTTCTTCTAACAGATCACCATTCATGAGGAAGATGGCAATTTTACACCAAATTAAGACAACAAAGCATAATTACTCAATCTACTGGCACCAAACAATAAATTTTCTGTAGGGTAGTCAAGGTAGATGTTTTTTCCGGTATTATAGTTTCATCCAAAAATAGAATTTCGAAATTTTGATCCATTTTTTTGGTATTTTAGACATTTCTAACACACTTTTCTTCTATGGCATTTTTGTCATAAATCATTTAATTTACTCTTGTATTTTATTTACTCTTGAAGGTTTGGTTAGGTTATCATCGAGTAAAATATAAATAATATGCTACAAAAATGGTAGAGAAGTGTCTAAAATGCTGAAAAAAACAGATCAAAACCTTTTAATCTGTTTTTGGCTGAAACTATAATTTTACTGTTTTTCTACCAAACATCCTCACCTAACTAACTATGCCTATGTGAACTAACCTCATCTACTCTAACATAACCAAACTAATCCCACCAAACTGACCTAACTGATGAATGTGACTGTCCAAGCCTGGAAAAATACCACCAGCTAAACTGATATATGAACCAGGTTGACTGCAGACTGGTTACCCTCTTCCTACAGTCCATCATTCTCCTTTCAGAGGATAAGATGTAGATGCGGGGCGTTTACATAACTAATGGAGCAGCCTGGTTATATCAGTGTCACCACAGGAAGGCGTCCTCCAACACCACTCCATGATTATGTTACCAAGAGAAGATTATATAACCAGCCAGTAAGGACGCCAGGTTATATCGGTGCCACTATATGAAGGCATTTTCTCCAACACCACTCGAGTCTTACCGCTGACAGAGCAAAGATCCTTCTCTTCTTCCAGTATCGGTCGCCACCCCGGGCCCTGGCTAGTAGTGTGGTGGACCTGAACACCATCTCACACTAGTTTGAGTTAAAAGCCTGGGCCAACAGTTTCCTCTGGGGTGTCTGAGAAATGCAGAAACAACAATATGATAGTGTTACTCGGTCAAGTCCTATGAATTTAAACACCATACACGTTCACGAGAACATTCCGTCTGCTTGGCGAACTGTATCGTGTTGCAGTACTATCTTGCTTATAGGGACTGATTGATGAAATGGCTTTATTAAATAAAGTTCTCATTTTTGTGTAAGTTTTCACAGCTTATTGAAAGTGTCAAGTACACTGTACTTATAAGACTAACAAAAATTGTAATCATTTGAGCATAATAGTAAACACACAGAACTCAAGTTTCTCAAACGACTTGGGAAAGACCCTCAGTAAAAAAAAATCTTCTTATTTTAATATAATCACTTGAAGCAAGCAAGAATAAATTGAGAAAGACATATTCAGAGTGAAGGAATGAAATACAAAATAGTAGCAGACAAAATAATATAGCCCCGCTCCCGCAGAACATAAATAAAATAACCCCTACCCCTCTTGACGCCGCGGCCATATCGCAAGGAAAAAATAAAAGTCGCGTGAGTGAGTGAGAGGAAAAGACACGTTGACGTAGCTGCAGTTGCGTATTCGTTGGAAAAGGTAGGCGTCATTTTTTCACTTGCATTTTATACACAGATTAGGTAGTGTAATTAATCATCCGAGCAGTGTTACCGGTAGTTTGTGTGACATCGTTCAAGCGGTGTTTAATGTTATTTACTGGTTAGCTGTGTTAGTTGGTGTAATTGTCAGATCATATGACCGGGAAACAGAGTGAAGGGCAATATTGTAATAACCATGGACACTCAAAAACCCAGCCACAATTTCAGTAATCAGGTCAAGTGGAGCAGTCATTAAAATATTGTTTGCGTTCGTGCAGATCCAATACATTTTGCATGTAATTATCAAAGCCATTTCTGCTGTATACTTAAAAATTTATGAATTACCTGCTCACGAATACATCAGTCCCACAAATGTCGACTTTATATGTAAAAGTTATAATGAGTTACAGTCCTGTTTTTGTATTAGATTTGTTTTCTGATTTATGGATGGATATGTCATTGAATTATTTATTTATTTATTTTTTTTGTGAGTGTATGTGTGAATAGTGTATTATTATTTTTATTTTGTTAACTGATTCATGTCCCATATTTTTTTTATTTGGGTTTTTATTTTATAAATTTTTTTCAATGACATATCAAGTGTATGTTCTCTAGTCATGAGGTGGCTGTGTTGTGCTTCCAGATGGTACGATAATGAGGATGGGCACACAGGGACGGCTACAGCTGACACTCGCCCTCATCAAACCAGATGTCACTCGCGTACCTTATGTCTTTGAGGTATGTGTGGAAAGAGAATTTGTTCAGCAGCAATTTCTTCCCTGAATAAAAGCGCTGATAATACCATATGCCGTGAGAGTACATATACAGTGTAAGGAGAATTGGTTCGTGTAATTTTTTCACTATTCATTGCATGAAAGTTTTGATTGTGTCATATGTCTTGAATGTACCAGTATGTATGGAGAGAAAACTTGTTCATGTATACTTTCTTCACTGTATGAAAGCTTTGATAAAATGAGTGGGACTCAGGGTTGTTGATCTCTGTGATTTTAAAAAATTTAGTTTGCTGTATTTCATGTAAATTGGATCTATCATCAGGTCTTCACCAATTAGTTGGAAAAAGTATTGTCACACTTTCTCACTCCAGAATGAGTATGGCATCAACCACTGCCAACCTGTTTTATCGTGTGTATATAATACCTGTGCCCAGCCGCATTTGCCTTTAGTTACAGCTAAGCGCTCACACAAGAAAGATGGTATTAGTTCAGGATTAACCCCTTCAGCCTTCTGGAAAAAACTGAATAGTGTAGCAATTTTTTTGTGTAGTTAATTTACTTAGGTGAAGTACGTCTCTCACTAGTCAGAATGAAATAAAATGGATGTGCTTGGGCTGAAGGAGTTAGGTAAATTAGAATGGAAAAAAAGTAAGCAATGTGTCAGTGATGATAGTAATAATACTGGAGAGTTGACAGGTTCTATCAAACTATCTGTCTGTCTATCTGTCCATCTGTCTTTCTGTCTGTCTATTTCCAGACAACTTAATCCTGTAAGGGGTGGCCACAAACAAATGACAGGTTCATATGTCTATTATTTATCCTCTTTCAGGCAATAAAGCAGAGAATTATTGATGAGAAGTTCCTCGTAGTGCGGAGCAAAGAAGTCAGGTTACGGCAAGAACAGACGGAAAAGTTCTACGAGGAGCACAGAGGAAAATTCTTTTACAACAGACTCGTAACCTTTATGGCAAGGTAGGTAAAGTACGCAAAGATTTAAACAGTACAGTAAGAGCTTTGTTAGAGTTATTCGTCATTACTGTCAGTTCTTGTCACGGTTATTTTTTATTATGGTCAGTCTAGGCTAGTTACTTCTTGTTACTGACATTGTTACAGTGTGTTCTTGTTATTTAGTTCATGTTACAGTTCTTGTTGAAGTTAGCCCGTATTACAGCCAGCCCTCTTTCTTACAGTAAATTCTCATTATAGTCAGTCAGTCACTAAGTCATTGCAGCCAATCGTTAGGTCTTTATATTTATACAGGTACCAGTTTTCTTTGCAGTGGCCCCACCCAAGCCCTCATTCTGGCTCACGAGGATGCAATCAAGAGGTGGCGGGAGGTGATGGGACCAACCAAGGTGTACCGAAGCAAGTATGAAGCCCCAGACACAATCAGGGGCACTTACGGCCTCACGGACACACGCAATGCAACTCATGGGTCAGGTAGGGATAATATGTCAGTCTGAGGTTCGTATTCTAAGTGACATTGGAGATTTTGCAATGCCGCTTCCCCAGTGATTTATTATGCACATTACATCTCACTATCCATTTTACTTTGCCTGAACTTGCCATCTCTCCTTCTTAAGTGCTCAGTCCTAGCAATAGATTAGTACAGTACTAGAATTATGATACTAGTAATGCAGAGGTGAGATGGCTAGGATGTAGAGCCATACCATTGTCTTAATCTGCCATTAAGCTAAAAGAAATAAGCTTGAAAGGATAAAAATCTAGGCCAAGGTATGATGAGAGGACTTTAGAACAGACTAAAGTACAGGACTGTCCATTATTTTTTTTTCTCTTCCTATGATAACATACACTACAAGGTCTTAATTCTTACCAGATTTGAAATAGAGACAATGGAAAAATTATTCAAACAGCATTAATGAACGCACAACAAATCTGAGATGTAACTAGAGCCAGCCAGTCATTTTTTATAGTTAAACGGGATAAATAGAAGCTGTAGCAAGGGCAAACCACAGGAATCATTTCTTCACTGTCTGTTGTAAATTTAATAAGAATGAACACTTTTTGTGGTGTTTGTTGTTTAGGAATATCATAGCTATAGAAAAAAACGTACAGTACTGCAGGCTAGACTGTGCAAGCATTACTTTATAAGGCTCTGCTTAATGGTAGGCATATGTGTGTGCTTTCATGAGTGTAGGTGTATGTACTGTGACTTGTGAATGTCAGTTGCCAGGTATGTACATGCATGAATACTGATATTCCATATGGTATAATATCATGTTGCAGGTTTGTGCTTGTAAGTGTAAACAGAGTAAACTAGACTGCATCTGGAGTGTACTGGTTTAAGTAGGTTGAGTCTGGAGGGGTTTGCCAGTCTTAATTAAGTGGATTTCCAGATAAAACAAGTCCAGATTAGGTGGGTGTTATGTTCTAACATGAGTTTTCTAGTGTTCCAATAACTTGTATTTTTTTATGTGCCAGTCCATTTAGTGTCAAATGAGTGTGCATGTTGGGTGTTGTATACTGTACTGAAATACCAAGCATTGTCTGCTGTAGATAAGTAATAATAATAATAATCCATCCATCCATCCATCACCCAATCCTATCTTGCCCCATGAGGAGTGTAGGAACCTGGGGCTAGGCATGTTGGTCCTGACATTTAAGATGAGAGTGACCAGCCTCACTCATCCCTGAGTGGCATTACTTGAGCATTGAACCACAACTATCCCTTGAATATAAACCTACACAGGCTCAATCCAGTTGGAGCGCCTTAATTACTCGCTAAGCCACCAGGCGCTTAAATAATAATAATAATTCATTCATTCATCATCTAAGCCAGTGTTGTCCCATGAGGAGTGTGTTAATAATAATACAGTATTACAGTAATAATGATATCAATAATGATAATGAAAATACTACTGCTACTACTACTACTACTGCTACTACTACTACTACTACTACTACTACTACTACTACTACTACTACTACTACTACTACTACTACTACTACTACTACTACTACTACTACTACTACTACTATTATTACTGTATTATTAATGCCACCAGATGCAGAGGACACAGCAACCCAAGAGACGAAGTTCTTTTTCCCTGAGTTTTGCCGCAAAACATGGTACGAGAAGGAAGAGCCGGCCTTCAGGAGGGGACAGGTGATATTCCATAAAGAAGAATTTGTTCACAAGTTATTAGCCTATGATTAACAGTACTGTACTGTAGTGTAACATTATTCTTAGTTTTTAGTCTTGATTATTTATTTTATACTGTAGTACTGTAGTGTACAGCACGTCCCTGTTTTACGACGAACGCGTTTTTTTTTTTTTAGAGTGCTCATATATATAAAACGGTTTATGATATAGTGAATTAAGCACCATAGTGATAGTATAAGCAAGAAAAACAATCATGTAGTGAGACTTTGGACATCCCCGTGATCATATAAGCAAAAAGAAATTAAAAAAAAATAATACTGTAATACAATAATAATACAGTAATACTGTACTGAAACAAAAAGAGCCTAAATTCCTATTGATTGTATGAGTGATGGATCGTATACTGAGCTGTTGTATAATGAGAGTGTACTGTATATAATTTTTTCCTACTGTTATAATTTCAGTAGTGTTATTTGTAGTTATGGTGTGTATCATGTTGGTTCACTTTCAGGAAGATTTTTAAAAAATTCATTGTATCTGACAGGGGAAGCAATATAAAGGATATTATGCTAGTCCGTGTCAGATAGGTAAGCTGAAGGAAGATCCCATGTCCTAAGGGGTTAAATTCATGTTGACTGAAAGATCCCTTGAGATGAAGGAGCCAAGGAAAGGCTTCTGGAATATAGTACATTTAAGGGTAGATGACCATCCTATATGCCTTGGTAGCTTTATCTACACAGGTAGGTGTATATAGTTGTTTTGATTGATGCAGGACATAGACTAGCCAAAGTAACCGTTCCATTCCTTGAGGTTCGGTAGTCTCCTAGGCAGCGTTGACAGATGGTGCCGCTGTTTTCAGTGCGTGCTAACTAATTCATATGTTAGCGTTGGGGATGGTCTTGAAACATAAATGTAAACACAGACTTTGTTGTGCTGAACACCTTTTTCCATATCAGTCCCAGCACAAAGTAGAATTTATATAAAGCCCACCTTGCCATTACCGCAATGTTGCCTTTCACACACAACACTACTCACCTCATGGACCTACCTCAGTCCCATAAAACAGGCAGTCATTTAACAACCTCTATAGTAGGAGATAAAATCTGTGAGCACTTGCCTGAAGTGGTAGAATATTTACCGTCCAAGTGTTGCCTAAAAATTAATGTACTGTATCATGAACATCTAGGAAAGTCTATTTATGGTGACAGGCATTTGCTGTACTGTACTGTTATCTTGTTTTCTTTCACATGCAGAAAACTCAGTGTACAGTATTATATAGTCAGGACCTTCCTTCTCACCACAGTTGTGTATATTGTGTCGTATGTTTGCAAGTTCTGCTCCTCTGAGAGATACTGTATCCTCTTGTATGAGATTTATCAGTGTTGTTCTATGAAAGAGATAAGTGGTATCAGCACATGGGCTTGTACTAATGATAATGTCAAATTGAATAAACAAGGGACAGACTGGGACTTTCTCTTTCACATCTTTTGTATTAAGATTTACCCTTACGGTTTTGGAAGAAGCAAGACTACTTTCTCATGTACAGTATCCTGTGTTTCTTGTAAAAGGGAGTGTCTAGTCTTGTTGGCATCGTGGGAAATGAAACAGTGGATGCCTAAGTTGTGCCACTGTGGAGCCTGGCATCGTACCCACTTGGATCAATCCGACTTTGAATTTCTCCTGTACGTTGATGATGTTTTTGACAGTGCTGGAAATCTGTTGATCCGACGCAGCTCCATCTAAGCTCTACACAGTGAAACTTTGTACCGCAGTCTGCCCCTTGTCATCACATGCATAAGTGGGAGACTGCATTGGTTCATGTGAGGATAGACCATAACAGACATACCCAGGGCTGCCCAGTGACTTGATTTTCTCCCTACCTATTCCAGTTATGGTTCCACTTAACTGTACACCATGTCTTACTTGATTCCCCACTTTGTACCCTGCATGGACAACAAGCATATTCTTGTTTTGACTGCTGACCTACCTTTGAATTATATAATGGGTTCCCAGACTTTTCCATCAAGTACATTATTTTTCTGATCGGTCTTTATCTTCTTCCCAGTATATACTGGTAGATATGAGACAAATCAGAAATAAGGTATGCCAGAGCCTCATCGTGTGATTAGTGACAGCTGTGATGGACACTGTGATATGGATGGAAGAGCAAAGGGTGGAATCATCAGTGCATGAGTGATCAGTGTAAGGGCTGTATGCTTAAGTCTGAAATTGACAAGTGGGATGCAGACCCCAAAATTTTGACAACAGTTTTTGAATTACTTGACAATGATGGGATGTATTTGGCCTTCCTATATGGTTACTGACTGCAGTGTGTAGTAGAGGATGCATTTTGACCATGTAATAATCACAGGCATTCCATAAATGGTTGTCAGAAATTTGGGTTTGTACTGCATTTGGTGATTTAAGGTTTAAGAATACGACCTTTAAATGTACAGCTCAGAAAGTCATTGGTGAGCAGGAGGAAGAGAGTAGGCTAAAGAACAGAATCCTGCAGAGCTCCACTGTTGATGGTTTTAGAACAGTACCTGTCTACAGCTGGAGCAGCAGAGCAACTGGAGAGGAAACCTGAAATGAAGGCACAGAAAGATGGATAAAAACCTCAGGAGGACAGTTTATAAGAAATGGATTTGTACCACAATATGTGAAAGGCTTTCAAGATGTCTAGTGCAAAAAGTAAAGGTTTCATTAAAATCCCAAAAGGAGGATGACCAAGACTGAGAGGAATGTAAGATCATTAGTAGGATGTCCCTGACCTAACTGACCTTCAGTTAGAAAAAAGATTATGAAAGGAAAGATTCCTCAAAATCTTCCTTTTGAGGATAAAGCCAAAGACAAGAAATGCAGGATGTTAAAGCAATCAGGAAATACTGTAAAGAGTAAGAAGTGATCACATTTCTTCAGGATAGGCTGAGTTACAGCAAACTTCCAACAAAAAGGAAAGCAGCAAGTGGATAGACAAGAGCAAAAAAGTTTGCTTAAGGAAGTAGGATATCAGCACAGTTTTTAGAACAAGATTTTATTTAATTGAGAGAAATCCCCAAGTCCTGGATGGATTATAGCCTGTCTTAATTATCCCTATTAGATCCTGTATGTCACAGAGGTCTTTCATTATTACTGTATTACCATTAAGTGATAATGTTCAGTTGTGGGAAACCATCTCTGTGTCTGAAAGGGATTAGTCAAGATAAATATTAGCCATATTGGAGTGTTTATTGTATCTGACAAGATGATGATTGTTTGATGCATTTGGATGTGATTACAAAAACTCAGAACTTTAAGTATAAAGTTTATTCACAAGACAGAACTACAGTTTAAGGCCTACAGTAAGTTATACAGTTAAAATTTAAATTTTGGCACACACAGTTTGGCACACACGCTTGGCTTTCTCTTTGGTTCCATGAGGGAAATGTCAGTAGTTGTTGACTTAATTTTATTTTGACCAAAAATAGAGCACGTGGCAGCCGTCAGAAGACAAAATGATCCTCGTCTATGAAAATACTGAGAGAGTTGACTCTAGGATAACATCTATGTCCCTAGCATGAAAAAGACTGGTTAGACAGGAGGTGGAGAAATGGCTATACACCTGCAGTAAATGTAAGACTGCATTGATTTTATATTTATATCGTGTCTCAGTAATGGGTCACATGTGTTCAAGTTAACCAGGAGTAGCAGAAATATTTAGTTTGTTGTCTTGTGCACAAACACACATATGAGCACTAATGTCCTTGTTTATGTAACCCATTATGGACCAGTTGATTGCTTGATGTGGACACTCAGACTCCTTTTTTTCACAACTCATGAGAATTATTATTTTTTTCTGGTCTTCCAAATTATGGTAAATGCCACTCCATATACATATACAGCAAGTCCTTGTCATATGTCATGGGTTTTCCAAAATATCACAAATTTTTACCTACATCTGATACTGTAAATTGGAGGAAGCTGGCATATTAGCTTTATAGATGGCAGTGGAAATAATTAGTATTTCTCCCAAATTTATGAAGTTAAAAAAAAATAAAATAAGGCATCATATAACAAGGACTTACTGTATGGAATGAAAAAAAAAATACACACACACACATACACACATACTCATATTGGTAAGAGGTGCATCAGTGAGTGGTAAACAGTTTGAGTCGTGCCCACTTTCAGATAACCAACAGATATACAAGGTGGTCTATATATTGCATAGCCCTTATGCTAGAGAATTTTTGTGTGTTGCAGGGATGGCTCTGTCAGTGTTATCAGCATCTTCCGTGCATCATTTTCTATTTCCCTTAACCTTTTGCATGCATTATTGTGTGTGCTTTTTTATGTTCATATCTTGCATGATTTACATTATCAATAAATTTCATAAAGCAGCAAAATATGGACTTTCTTCACTCCGGTTATTTTGTGCTTCGCAGTATCTGTTTTATGCTTGATTACTAGCTTTGCAATGGAGCCAGAATATTGATGGTCCCCACACCAGCAGACTGAGCCATCCCCACAGCGCACAAATTGGGGAGTGCAATATACGAACTAACCTGTATCGCGGAAACTCAACTACTAAAACAATCTGCCCCTTTGACAGTAATCTAAGTAGTAGCAGCAGTTGGACATAATGTAAAATAGCTACCTTGAGGATTATTATTGGAGTTTCTAAGTATGCATGCACTAACTGAATGTTTTGTGTGAGTAAATGGTAAAGATTTTAAGAAATGAAAAAGATGGATAAATATTTTGCTTCTACGGTACACTAAATGGAGTTGTATTGAAAGTGGCATTGGAGGCTTGGTGGCATCTTTTATCCTAGTGGTTTATAAAGCACATTAGACCTTCATTTTCTCTTTTATTTGTGAAGATCTAATGATATAGTTTGCCATAGTTATGTACACTCAAGGAAAGTCTTTGCATTTTACACTCACACCAGTTTGAACCTCTAAATGTGTGACAGGTACTAAGAAAGAAGGAGGCATTTGTCTATCTGGTACCTCTGTGTGATAGATGAGATTTTGGGAAGAGGGATAGGCACTTGATGGCTCATACCTCACTCATCCACACCTCTCTCACATTCACATACAGTTACCAGATAAGCAACTGTCTGGCTGCTGGTTTGCTAGTCTTGCATCTGTGGTTTGAAGTTATGGGTGAATGTATAATGCGTAACTTTCCTCAGTTACACAAGAAGACGAGAAAGTGTAGTATGCAAAATACACCACTAAGGAAAAAGTTCTACAAAGCCTCATGTACCACTTAGCTTATGAACCCCAGTCTCACCATCCATCCCTATAGTTTGGTGTATGCTAGGTTAGTTTCTCTAGATAGTATAGCTTGTACTTGAAGTATTATATTTCAAGGGTAATGAGTCTGCACGTTAGAGCTAGAACGTGTTGGTTTTAAGTAACTAGTTAGTGAAAAATTAGTTCCTTCTGTACAGTGACATTGCTTTTAGTTTACTCTGATTTGCACCAAAGAATTTTATCCAGCTTGCAAAGGACATCATACAGTGGAGGGATGAAAATTATTATCCATTAATTCCTTCAGTATGGCCTTTCTGAAGGTGAATAAAATAATGAAAAGAATAAACTACAGAAATGTCATTGTACTGAAAAGGTTTAAATGAAATAATTAGACTTGTAGATGCATGACACAATAACTAATGTCTAATTATGATGTCAAGAAGAAGTGCATTGTGTGATGTGAAAACCAGATTGTGTTGAAACCCATAGGTATTCTTTCCTAACTCTTTCATTGGATTGAACTGGGCTTGGCTATCAGCTAAGTCATTCAACGGAGTAATTTAATTCCTCCAGTCCAGTGATGTCATTTTGTTTATTTTTGCTAATACCATAGCAGTTTGTTTTATTTAGTTTTGTAGAGACTTTTTGTGATAGGGAGGGATGCCTTCATGTGGTGGCACTGACATAGCTAGGCAGTGGAGCTCCCTGGTTATGCAAACATCCCTCATTTCCCACCCCACTGGGTTTATTTTCAGATGATCCTGGGGCTGCAACAGAGACTTAATGGAAGGGTTACATTTAGATATAACCCTCATTAAACCCTGTCCCTTTGATGGGGCCTTTATAATTTGTATAAAGTTGTCAGGTATAGGATAGAATTTTTTACATCATTTGTATAAAAAAAAATCATTGGTCTGAAAGGGTTAATTGTCACCTGTTGAATGATATTTTGTGATGCAGCTAAATGTGACTTGGAAGCTACGGGAGAAGACGTAGAATAAGTGTTATGAAAACTACCGCATGACACTAAATAAACATCATCCCTGTCCAGAAAGATTCCAAAAACTATGAAGCTGCACTATTATAAAGCAAGTTGTAAATGGTACCTCCTAAAACTGTGCAATATATCTTATACTGTAGTTTAGTTCATAAATTAAAGGGACATATTCTGGGTGGCATAGTAGGCTTCGTAACATCTTTTTCTTAGTGATTTACTTTGTATATTATACCTTATCATTCTCTTGTGTGTTTTGTTTTGCTGTTTTATTTGTTTGACCTTAACATTATTTATTGTTTCATTTACTAAACCTTGAGATTTTTTTCTGTGCTATTTTTATAATTTATTATCAACTTGGTGCCGGAGAGGGATGCCTTCATGTGGTGGCACTCATATAGTCATGCAACTCCACTGCCTGGTTATACAAACATCCCTCAACTCCCTCCCTATCCTCTGAAATGAGGATGGTGGACTACAGGAGGAGGGTTATTTAAGCCTGCAGTGCACTTCGTTCACACTTCAGATGAACCTGGTGCATCAATGACACACACAAGGATATGGAGGTGTAATGTGCAGGATGAATCACTAAAGAAGAAGTGTTAAGAAATTCCCAGTCAGGTAGTATATGACCCCACAAATTAAGTGTAAGAAGTGTTGTTGTGAGAGCTTGATGGTGTGAGGTGATGAGGGCTGCCCATGTATTTCCCTGCTGTGAGCTGTTTAAACACTGCATGCTGAGTTTTTGCTTTCCAGGATGATTATTCTTACTATATTTACCATCACCCCTGACCAAATCTAACTTCATCCTAGCAGACACCTAGACACTAACCTAACATAAGCTAGACTAACCTATCCTACTTCTAAACTTAATCTGTTCTCACCTAACCTTAACAGTCTTATCTAACAATCTAACCCAAACAAATTAACTTTATATAACCTGGCCTAGCCCAACCCTAACAGAACCTAGCCTAACTTAACCTTAACAGACTAGCCCAACCCAGCTTCATCTAACCTAACCTAAAACTTCCTGAAAAGTGAAAGTGCCTAAATCAACTACAGTACAGAAACATATGTGGCACCCTTAGAGGACTAGCAGGGTGTGGAGGAAGCTACAGCCTAAGTATAATCCTAGCACAACAGTTACACACCAGTACACAGACGTCACAGTGGGCCTTACTGCTGTATTGTCATCACCTCGGAAGACTCGCTACCACTCCTTACTTACCAACTTATTTATGCGCAGGACATGTTAATGTTCTCTTGTAGTTGTGGTGCTTAGAGGGATGCTTGGATGTGATGGCACTGATATAAACAAGTGATTCTTCTGCCCAGTTAAATAGGTGACCCTCAATTCCTTCTCTGTGTCCACCCAAAGGAGGATAATGATCTGCAGGAGAACTTCAGCTGCATTCCTTTGGGTTCACATTCAGATGAGAATGGGGCCACAACAGCAACAAAACCATCTATATCAATCCTCATGGCCTGGACAATTTTAGTATTCAATTCCAACCAATACCACATGATTTTATTCAGCTGAGGGTAAAGATGATGAATAACCTACAAGAGAATATACAGTATATATAAACATCCAGGAGAATATCAGCATGTCATATGCAAAATAAATCACCAAGTAAGAGGTGTTACAAAGCCTTCCCAGCCACTGATCAATAGGCCTTAGTGGGTAACAGTTATATGGCTTGTAATATGAAAGGTTGAGACCCTTAAATTATATTCCATTGTGCTGTATATCCAGTGTGTTTGATTCTCCATGGGGTAAAAAAAGCCTCTTTGTCTAGGGAGATGGATATTTTACCTTCAGAAGCTCAGTACATGGTCCTCCTATTTCCATTCTTTTTAAAATGTATAGGTAGAGTTCTTTTACCTTAACTTGTCCTATGAAAATTCCCACAAGCCTTGACATTTTTTTCATTATCTGGGTGAGCAAGTAATTTATCATAATTCAACAAATCAGCAAAAGTAATGTTAATATTTGGCATCCATAAAATGGAAGATAATCTACTTTAATAATACTGTTAATGTAGAAAATGTGTTCGAATGTGCTTCACAATTTAAGCTTAAAATGCCATCACCTTTGAACTTTAATACACATAAAAATATCCATCTCTTGTACACTAAGAAAATATTTTAAACTGTATTTTTAACCTTACCTATGTTTTCAACCCTTGAGCCACTTCCACCGTGTGAGGAGGTAAAGCTACTGGTAATGTAATTCTTTGTAATAGTCTATAACTGTATCTTAAATGCAATCATACTGACATCGAGTTATGGTAGAACACGTGTGGCTCTTTGTTAAGTTAGCTCTTTATGGCTAATGGTGGTGACAGTGTTGCCCTCACACCATCATGCAAGTGTATATTTTAACTCTTTTTAAAGCTAGAACCAGCTGTCATCTTAAAACACCTAGGTTATACTTTATCCCTTGTCCCAGTCTCTTCCTTTTTTTTTGTTTTTTATTAATATCTACTTCTATTTTTTATGATACATCCCATCTTGGCCTGCTCTTCATTATTTTAAATCTCTGTCTCTTCATGATACATTCTTGCATGCCCTACTAACTTGCCATTTTCCTTATTTCTGGTGCTCTGTATTGTCATGTATTCTCTCTCTTTTCCTACTCTCTCGCCTTTTCCTAATCTCTGACTCTACATATTTTCTTTATTTTCACCCTCACAGAATTTCTGCTAGCTCACAAGAACAGTGGTGGTAGCTGCATTTCACAAGCTTTGGCATGAGGAGTGTGGTGAACAGGCCTGGGTGCTGTACTATAGAAACTAAGCTTTGAGATTTTCACACCCTGACTGGCAAATGTATGAGGTAACGACTTAAGTTAATTTTATGAACAGTTGCGCTGGTATGACTGCTGTCTTAAAATGTACTGTAATATTATTTTTCTAGCATTAATTTTGCTATGCTGTAGCTCTTTCACTTTAGCTTGGCCTATATATTTCTCCTTTTGCATTCATATAAGTCAGTGGCAGTAAAAGATAATGCTACGTTCATACATCTTTGCCATAGCACTTCTTTGTGACTAGCATCATATTTTAGTATTAATCTTCAGTTACAAATCAGCATTTAAGATGGAGAGATGGCAGTTTTAGGCCAGGGTAAAATGAAAAGAGTATAGTTTTCACACATCATGGTGAGCCAACTCCCATCACTTAGTTTGAATAGTATCTGTCCTTAGTTGAGTGACGGCCGGAACATGAGGAAGAGGGTACGTGGGTAGTAGCTCTCTCCACGCCAGTTCTGCCACACCAGTACTGGGCCGAGCTCAAAGTTGCGGGAGGTGACTGACGTCTTGGGGGGGTCACCTGGGTTGATCTGATAGCGGCCGGTGGGGTGCGCCTGGTAGCATCCACGATAGCCGCGGTACCACCACCCTCCATCGTTCTTCTTGGCGCAGTGACCACCTGAGGGAGAGTGCACATGGTTACTCATTAGGTAAGAGAAATTTTGAACCCATCTATCCATTGTCTAATATTTTATACTCCTTTTACTTTAACTTGGCCCAGATTCTTTCTTGTAGCCTATTTCACAAAGCTCAGTAGCAGAAAAAGACAATGCTACATAATCATCACCCTCATCATCATCGTCATCATCATCATCATCATTGTTGTCATCATATTTGTCATTGTCTTTTTCCTCTTGGCACTGGTCTTTGTCTTCATCATTGCCATCATCCTGATCTTTTTTTTCCACTTAAGAATGGAATGAAGCAGGGTCCAGAATGCTTGGAAAAAGATAGCAGGATAGAGAGAGAGCACTGTCACTTGCTTTTAAGTCTGGAAGATGTGTATGGTTCTCATCACTTAACAGAGCATCAATGTTCCAGTCAGGTTCTGGGTACCTCAAGCATGGTACAGGGAGAGCTATTAATAGTGCTTCATTTTGGTGCTTAACTCCTCTCCTACCACATATTTTTTGTTTTGTTCATGACTGCATCCAGATTATTTTTCATAGGTTTATAGTGAATACTTGAGGTGGAGGGAGAAGAGAAATCCTTTATTAACCAGTTCACTATGAGATGTCTTTCCAATGTTGCATCAAAATGTCAGTTTAGTAGAAAGAATGAAGTGAAAAATGTGTCAGTGGAATTTTTGTTGTTGCTCAACCCTGGTCTGTCAAGCTGAGGAAACCTGTCAACCACATGTAAACAGATGCTTCTGTGAGACTGTCCTACAGGTACAGCACAATATATACACTGTTTAGGGATCCAGTGCCTCCTGGTGGTAGACAGTTTCTCTCCAGGGTCAGACCTGGGTCCTTCCCTGACAAAGTTCAAGGAAATACATTGAGGTTTGGCTCCAAAGTGGATGCCACAGCTGCTCACCCGTTGTGAACAGCACCACCCCATGATGGTTCCTCATCAGTGCCTGTTAGTGGAGTGAAGGGGTTGATTTAGGATAATTTGTATAGTTAGGCTTACCCAGCAGAACATCGTTGTCACGGTCAGGTGTGGAGAACTTCATGCCGTTGTGCCACTTGAGTGCGTCCCCGGCCACAGAGTCACTCGTATACCGCACCACTGTCAGTTGGTACTTGTCACTCTCACCCCCCACACTGCATCATGGTATGCCCAGTCACACACGTAGGCATCACACCCAGTATGTGTGTGGGAGAGAGGGGGAGGGGAAAGTCTTAGTATATGTGAAGGAGAGAGGAAAAAACATGTTAGTTAAATGTTGTCCTAAGCTTGCAGTATAGTGCATTTGGGGAAGTCCCAGAGTAGAATACATGAGCAATTAGCTGATGACAAGTTCTCTGGATTTGGTAGCCTAGTGTCTGTTCTGTACTTGGAGAAATTAAAGCACAATTTCTGAAGCAAAAGGCCTTTATTATATATAGTGTGACATTTGCACAGACAGGGCTTCTTCAGAAACTTTAGAAACTTCTAGAAAACCCTGCATCTTTGTAATCTCCAGCCTGGTTGAGGGGAAAGTGAGGAAATGTGGGGTAACTGTGTCCATATGTGCACAGTATTGGAAGAAGCCCTTAGTGGGTAAAATGTCACACTGCAAGAAAATAAGTCCCTGATCTCATAACTGGTGCTTTAATTTCTCCATTTCTGTCAAGAGCATTTGCTAATGTTTACAGTTCCGTGTTTTTAAAAGGAGATGGTGTGAATTGGGTGTTACCAAACATCATACTTTAAAATCAAATAGTATGATAAAATGGTCAGAAAGTGTATCTTGGCTCACCTGAACTCCTTCCACTCAGCCCAGGCAGTGTTGTTGTGCCAGTCAGTGATGTTGACTCGTAACTCCTGCAGCCGACCCTTTGTCATGGCGTGCACTGCATCCAGACCTGCCATGGAAGTTTTTAATTATGTGCATGTTTTAAGGGGCAGATCAAAGCCTTTCAGTATTCAAGCCTTTCTCCTTTCAACCTTTTTTTATTTTTTTAACCTTTCTCTTTTTAAGCCTTTCTCTTTTTAGGCCTTTTTCTTTTAGGCCTTTCTCATTTTAGGCCTTTCTCCTTTTAGGCCTTTCTCTTTGCAGGTCTTTCTCTTTTCAGGCCTTTCTCTTTTCAGGCCTTTTCTTTTCAAGCTTTTCTCTTCCAGCCTTTCTCTTTTCAAGCCTTTTCTCTCTTCAAATTGCAACAATCTTGAGAGAGGTGTTGTGATGGATAGGCTTTAGTTGTTGCCTCTCCTGCATATGATGTTTGTACTATATATGAAAAATGTCATAATTCTTTGAGTTGTGGAAGTGCAGGTGTGTTTCGAGTGCCAGTGAATTCCTTTGGTAGAGTTGGTGCTTTTGAAGAACTAAAGACTGGTTTATTATTATTATTGTATGTGGTAGCTGGTGGTGACCATCATCTGCTCACCTGATGTAGTGCTGCCTACTTCTTCCTTCACCTTTATCATTCTTTTTCTGTGTCTGCCCTCCTCTTTTCCTACTTCTCCCATCTTTCCTGTCATTTTTTACTACTCTTCTTTCCATTTCAGGTGGCTTTACAGTGTGTGACTTGCCAAATGGTTTCCTGTAAGCCAGGAAACCATTTACAGTGGTGGTTGGTAACCGTATAACCAACCCATATGTGTTCCCTACATGTCAGCAAATGGGTTGGCGGAGGGTCAGTGCCTTTCCCCATAAAACAATTAACTTATAGACAAATGGCCATCCCTTGCGGGATTGTGGCATCTGGCTATAGATAGATAGATAGATTATTATTGTTGTTGTTGTTGTTGATGATATTTCTGTTGTTTTTGTTTTTGCTTAGGGTGACTAACTGCAAAATTTGTTTTGTAGGGAATAGTTGTGCTGATTTTTTTTATTTCCCAGTCCTGGCAAAAAACAAAAGGTGGGTGTTAGTAAAGGACAAGAGGGGGTGTTGGCAGAGGGCAGGAGGGGGAAGGGGTGTAGGCAGGGAGGGTGACCCGCTTGCTAATGCCCTCGTTAGTTACTTTTTATTTTGCCTCTCTCTCTCTCTCTCTCTCTCTCTCTCTCTCTCCCTCTCCCTCTCCCTCTCCCTCTCTCTCTTGCTTCAAAAAAAGTGAATTTCCCAGATAAAACACATAAATAGTTTCAGTTAAGCAAAATTCCATTCAGTCTGCGAAACAGGAGAACAGAATAGTGGATCAGTGAAGTCATCCATTAATGTTGTTTAAGGGAGCCCGGTGGTCTAGTGGGTTAGGGTGCCCCTGTTAGATAACGGCCATGCATGGGTTTGAATCCCCGAGAGGTGATGGGGGGTTTAGATCACATAATGCCACCAAGGGAGGTAGGCTGGTCATCTTCCCTTAATCTGCCCATTGTCTACCCTTAATATGCTCATAAATCTACCGGTCTAGCCTCGCCACCCTACGCCTCCAAGGGGGTGATATATATTTCTTATTTATCTATTCTTTTTTTTTCTACAGATGCACTTCAATTATACCTGCGAGTCATTCCATC